>OX638075.1:23128234-23424538 GCA_951804385.1 Trifolium dubium | reverse complement strand
CATTACATTACACCACAATCTACATTTTGCATACTACATGACATTTGACACTACTTTTTACATCACACTACATGTTTCACTACATATTTTTTTACATGCAAACATTTATTTGCATTTAGGTTAGGACAATGCATCATTTAAAATGCATGTTAGAGACAATATTTTATTTTATAAAATCATTGAGCTCTAACACTAGCATTAATAGTTAAAGACCTTTTTAGCCTAAATTCATTTTATCATGCTTGTTAATTGAATCATTTTTTATGTATGCTCATATGTGATAATGTTTTATGCGACTTTGTGCTCTTAGCGTGTTTTCACTTTTTGTCATATTCACATTATAATTGACTTTTTTTTCTTTGATTCTTTCTTTTCTTTTTTTTCGCAAGTGCATTTCATACTCATGTTTATTTCTCCGCTTGCATTTTATTGCGTTTTATTATTTTTCATTTGATTCAATATGGTTGTAATAATTATTCGATTTGGTTGTAATAGCATAGAATTTTATTGCTTTCTTTATTGCTTTTGACACATCACACACAACGCTAAAAAACCAAACTAAAAACGAACTTTCATTTCCGAAGAGGCGCGTTAGAATAATCTCATAGAAAAAATAGAAAATAACAAAAACATCTTCTCTCTCCTAATACAAAATTTTTTAATCCAAATTAGTCGTACGATTAGTTTAGGTTTAAACAAAATTTACTTTTATGTTACAACTTTTTCTTCTCAATCCAATCTCCACATGCACACACTTTTCTTTCTATACATCTTCTCCCTCCAATTCTTACAATTTCTCCCTCATTTCTTAAGCACATAGAAAACAAGTAAAAAAGCAATAAATTGGAGGTTACTATAGGATACTATAGGCGTTTAGGATGTTAAAACCTTCCCTAGGCGTAACTAACCCCCGAACTTAGAATCTCTCTCTTTTAAAAGGTTTTAAATACTTTCCCCTCTTTGGCAATGAAAGATCACTGTAGTGGTGGAAATCCCAAAATCCCCGCAACAGGTAGTTTGTGAGATAATGTGCTTTTTTTGTTCATGAGGTTGTGGTTGCGAATTTGGGTTTTGGGTATCATGTTTGTTTGTTGGTGGCGGTGGTATTGTGGTGGGGCGGTGGTATTGTGGTGGGGATGTGTATTTGTGGTGATCTGCTTTGGAATTCTATTTTGTGCTGGGGATGTGACTTGAGTTCCACTCTAGAAGTATGAAATTCTATTTTGGGAATATAAGACTTTGGAAGTATGTGAGTCCAAAGCTCTTATCAATTGTTTTCATAATTGACTATCTTGTCTCTGCGGACTGTAGACTCTTCAGTGGGAGATTTTTTGTTTTCAAATCTTTTGTGGTGAGATGCTGGTGTGTGGGGTTTAGATCTGCCACTGTCGATTTGTGGTTAAGAACATGTGTATTTTGGTTTTTCTTCGATACTTGATTCTCTGACCGCTCTCAAATCTGTTGAGATTTGCAGGATTCTTTTTTAGTCCCTGATGGTTTTCAAATCTGTTGAGATTTGCAGAGTTTTGGTATCTGGTTGACTTATATTACGTTGGTGTTAACTGTTTTGGAGGGAGGTCGCATGCTGAGACTTATCTGCCTGAGTTTTCATTCTTTCAATGTTTATCAGGTTTTGGCTCACGAATTTATTTTTTGGATTCTGATTGACCGTTCACTTTTGTTTTGAGATCGGGAGTTAGCGTTCAGAGATATCTTTTTGTGTTGAGTTGGTGTATTTTCTAGTGGTCTGAAAGCTGGAGTGTCTCTCTAAGAATGAGATTAGAGTTGGACCTCTATTAGCTAGGTGGTCTCCGTTTTGGTATTTTCCATTGGTGTTCCTCCTATATACGGCACATCTGCTTTGTAGTTTCTCTTTTACTGTTCTCTGTTCGTCTTGTGCGGAGATATGGTTTTTTTTTTTTTAATAATATATTTGTTGTTAAAAAAAAAAACAAATTTTACAATGAAATTGAATGATTAAGGAAGATTATGAGGATCATAGTTGAAGAAACATGATGGAAAAACCTGCATCACAAGCTACACAAAAATATATTTGATATTGTGTGACAAATTTGAGAATTTAATACTACAAAAGGAATAATGAATACACCATATATTCAATATTTATTCAAAGTATCATCCTACCAAGATTTCTTAAGATGAGAATATTTGAGAATAATTTTCATTATGCAAAACCATAAATGTTTTAAATCATTCTCCATATTAAAAAATGATAATTCTCGTGATGAGTACACTCACACCTTCACTAAAGCATCTTAAAGATACTCAATTAACATATAAAGAATATTGTGTGCAAAATATCAATTTGTGGGAAGTTTTGCAGCAACAAGCATCTCTTAAGAAAAACTTCAATAGACATTCTAAGAACATTCTATGTCCAGCGCTACATCTTGTTCAGTAGCGGATCCAGTAATTTTTTAAAGCCCGGGCAAAATCATAAGTTCAAATAAAAATCTCAATTTTGAACAAAAAAAATATCAGTTTTACCCGAAATTAATCCTAAAAAATCTCAATTTTACACTAAATTAATCCCTAAAATATAAAAAAAATGATTTTGCAATGAAATTTCTCAATTTTGAACAAAAAAATATTAATTTTCTCTTAAATTAATCCCTAAAAAATATAATTTTACGCTACAATTATTTCTAAAATATTAAAAAATTTAGACTGAGCCTGGGGTGCCCACACGGTGGATCCGCCCATGATCTTGTTTCAAAGAAAAAAACATTTATTCATTTTTTCATACATTAGCTATTAATTATTATTAATAATAGGGGAGTATATATAACTAGTAGTTATTAGTGTACACAATATTAATATGAAATGAAATTTATTTTTTTAAATTAATTAATTGAATCCTACAAACAATAGCCATTTATAAATATGATTTTTCTATATTTTTTAAAAATGGAGGTTATATATGTTTTTGGTTCCTATAATTATACCGATTAAATTTCATTTTTAGTCCCATAAATATTTTGGCAACTTTTGGTCCCTCGAATATTTTTAATTCAAACTTTTGGTTTATGTTTTTCATTCAACTTGAGTATATCATTCGATATTTTTTTCCGCGTACATGTTAGTGCATTATAGGGATTTATCTTGCAAAAGTCAAAATTTGTTTAACATATAGATGAATTAAATATATGAATTTTTTTAGTTTTTGTGCTTAAAAATACATGAATAATTAACCTTATATTAAAAAATTCTAAATTTTTGTAGGAGAGGTTCTTAACATATTACAAACATGATACAAAAAACCATTCAAAAATGTGAAAGTACGCAAAAGTTGATTTAAAAGTAGAGACCAAAAGTTTTGATAGAAAATATTTGAGGGTTAAAAATTTGTTGAAGTTTTTATAGGGACTAAAAACAAAAAACAAAAAAAAAAAAAAAGATATATTTATAAGAACCAAAAACTTTTTAACCCTTTTTTAAAATGATAATTAGTATGATCTTCAGTCAACATTATAATTAGTCTTCAGTCAATGTGATTTTTCAAACAAGGGTCTTCAGTCAGTATATATGACTTTCTGTAAATAGATATTCATTCAATATTAATGGATATTCATAATATGATTTTACAGTCAATGAGTCTTTAGTCAAATGTTTTTATTATATACTACTATTATATAATGTCTTGAAATGATAGTTCTTTATAAATAATAATAATAGTAATAATAATAATAATAAATGTACATCCAAATTTACAGTCAATAAGTCTTTAGTCAATTTCTTTATATATTTTCTTGAAATGATAGTTATTTATAAATATAGAAAATAACAATAAATGTATATCCAAATTTTATAATTAATTTTTACGTTTAAGGGGAATAATGTAGTCAATGAAGAACAATTATTAGCATATTTTCCTATTTTGAAAAACGAAATAATGAATGGAAAACAAGATTTGACATGTACGTCAAAAAAAAAAAAAGATTTGACATGTTTTCCATTTTAAACATAGGGTGACCAATGAGAAATACTATTTGACGTGTTTTTCTATTTAAACATAAGGTGTAACCAATGAGACACAAATTTTGACATGTTTTCTTTTATTGTAAGAAAGTGTCTTATATATAGGGGTTATACCTATAACCTCAAATCTCAATGATGCAAGTTCAATAACATTGGGAACAAATTAGGGTATGCCTCTTTTCTTCATATTTCAATTAAGTTAATTTAAAGTTGTATATTTCATATTATTATCTATGTATTATTTTTTTCTAAGTTGAAGCATCTGATTTGTTCTTCACATTCTTATATTAGATTTTGTTATGATTAGTGAATTTTTTTTGAAAAAATGCTTCAAATTTTTAATTGTGTATTCTTTTTTCTACTTAATATTGCATTGAGTTTTATATATCTTGATATAATTTAATCCATGAATATTTTCCAATTTTTTTTTCATTAAAGTACAAGTTTCTATTACAAAATTTATAAATTGTGATATTTTTCTTGATTCTTTCATAGTAAAACGGAGGTGGTTCAATATATACACTTTAATATCTTAATAATACAATGATTACATGTATGTTAGGATTCAGGTATTTCTTTTGTAAATTTTGAAATGTTGTTTTTAGGGTTACATTAAATTTACTTTGTAATAATTTTGTACACCAGCTAACATTTTTATTATTGTGATTTGCAGCTAAAGAATAAATATTTGGCAAAAATGGTCATTTCCTTGAGATACATCCATCAAATGTCTTGAATTTGTGTGGTCAGTTAAATTACTATATAATAATTATATTGGTATTCATCTGAAATATGTAAATATATAATTTTTTAAATCTAAATCTTAGTGGTTAATATTGCATATGTCTTTGCATCCTGATAGGAGTAACTTTGTGTTTAGATCTTGTACCTTGCACTACAAGAAAGTTTGTGGTTAGCTACAAAAGTAACTGTAGCAATTTCGTAGCAATCTTTAGCAAAATGGAGTTAGCTACGCATTTGTTGTGAATTAGCTGCCATGTTGATCGTAGCATGGATTGAGCGGAAAATTATCTACCCAAATATTTTCTAGCTAATCTGCAACTATTATAAAGAAAATTCTACTAATTCCCAACTATAGATAGCCCTGTTAATTTGATTATACTCATCATCTCAAAAACTTTTCTACATAGCAAACTTATATTGTAAAATCTTTGAACTTAAAAAAACCAAAAAATTGCAACAGAAGGAAAGCACCCAGATCCAAGAAATATAAATAGCACTATTAATTTTTTACGAGTTTTCATTTTTTCCAATTAATCATTTTACATAAGAGTAAGAAACAGAGAAATTCGTATCTTGTGAATATGCTCCCCAACAAATTTAACGTGCATGTTAGCGCATATTTCTTTTGCCACAATTCTTTATATTAGGTTGATTAAGTATCCACAAAATTGTTTGCTTGATGTGCTTTTAGCTCAAGAAGTAGTTGAATCTCTTTATTGAGCAAATCGTCAGATTCAATAGGATGTTGTTATCTAAAATGCAATGTAGAACAATTCCTAGACTAGCAATTTCTTGATCTCTGGCCTTATCATGAGTTTAAGTTCATAGTAATTTATTTATGACTATATATGTATGAAAATGGAATGAAATGGAATGTTAAATAAATAGAATTTAAATAAGAACAATAATAAAGAACCTTCATTTCAATGGACTTTGTTTCCTCCCAGCTGATCTCACATCAATTTAGCATTCTTGACGTGTTCTCGCAACATATCAAGTAAATAATTATTGTCAGTCAAGTTATATGCATAGCTGAACCTAGCGGCTACAACAAATTTACTGCCATAGATATGCAGTTATAACTGTTAGGTTCAACTGTGCATATAACTTGGTTATCAAGAATCATTTAGTTGATATGTTGCGAGAACACGTCAAGAATGCCAAACTGATATGTGAGATCAGTTGTGAGAAAACTAAGTCTATCGAAATGAATGTTCTTTATTATTGTTCTTATCTAAATTCTATTTTATCTAACATTCCATTCCATTTTCATACATAAATTACTATGAACTTGAACTCGGGATAACGCCAGAGATCTAGAAATTGCTAGTCTGGGAACTATTCTACAATGCATTTCTCTTTACAACAACGTAACCTAGAATTTGACAATTTGCTCAATAAAGAGGTTCAACGACTTCTTGAGCTAAAAGCACAGAAAGGCAAATAGTTGTTGGATACTTAATCAATCTAATATAAAGAATTGTGGTATAATACAAACCTGCTAACATGTTCATTAATTTTCTTGGGACGCATATTCACAAGATAAGAATTTCAATATTACTTACTCTTATGTAAAATGACTAACTAAGAAGAAAAAAAATGAAAACTCGTAAAAAATAAACAGGGCTATCTATATTTCTTGGATCTAGGTACTTTCCTTCTCTTGCAATTATTTGGTTTGTTTAAGTACATAGATTTTACAATACAAATTTGTTATGTAGATTTTTTTTTGGGATGACGAGTATAATCAAATTGAATTGAATGCTGGGTTAAATTGGCTGAATTGTATTACTTGATTATTTGTTTCAAGCTTTGGAGGAAATGACAATTTCACCAAGTGAGATCTCATGTACCCTCTAATGACTTTCATATGTAAAACTAGTTACCACAAGTTACACAAACTTAATTGTAATATTTCTCCATAGTTGCAAAAAAGTGTAAAATCCAAATAATTTTGAATTTATGATTGTTTGCAACAATGAAGTAGAATAACTATAAAGTCTGTTGGATTTGTTGTAACTAGTTTTACATACGAAGGTCATTAGAGGTCACATGAGATCTCACTTGTTCAAATCGTCAATTCCTCCACTGAAAAAAATAATAAAGTAATGGACAATTCAACCAATTTATCTTAGTGTCTAATTCAATTTGATTCCTCACATACTTGTCATCCCATAAAAATAAACACAAAATTTTAAATCTATAAAACAGAAATTGGTTTTAAAAATAAAAGAGAAAATTATTTTTTTAAGGTTCTATCTATGTTGTACATAAGTGCATAGGCCCAGAGCCAAGAGATTAAGACACCGGAAAACAAAGAAAACCAATAAGTTGGTAAAAGACAATGAAAATTATAGAGGAATAAGGAGACTCTTGTAAGAGTTGCGAATAAATATTCCAAATTATAGAGGAATAAGGAGACTCTTGTAAGAGTTGCGAATAAATATTCCGGTCTAATCAAGCTCTTTGTGGGCACAAAACACACTGCAAAAGTTACAATGGTGGAAGTTTTATATATTAGAAACCTTTTGTGTCCATACTACAACGTAATGTTCAATTCTACTCAAGCAAGACACATGAAGATACACTTTTTCAATAGCTAGGTTTAGTTATATGTTTTATTTTTATACGTTTATTTTAGGTTTTAACTTGATTTAAAAACTTTTAAGTTAGTCCTTAATTTTAATCAAACTTTTGTTTAAATTGTCTGTGTGGCTAACATAATTGCATGCGTGGATATAAGAATGACACGTGAAAAAGTAATATAAAATTAACTCAAAATTTAATAAAAAGAACAAACTTATATTAATATCAGTAATATAAGGTATCAAACTTAAAAATTTAAAATATAAAGGATCAATTTAAAACCTATAATAAACACAAAAAACTAAATACACAATTAAGTCTTTCTAATACTATTTAGTTTCTAATGCTCATATAAACGCTATTACATTTTGAGGTGTGTTAATAGATCTTAATTTACCACCTCCTAGTTGAAGAGGATAACCACACTTTTATGGAATTTTTAAGTGCCTAGTGACATAATTTTTTATTTCTCTCAAAGCAAAATTGTTGGGGATATTACAATCCTTTCATACACGAATTTAACATAATGAAATTATATTGGATATCTTCTATTTAAGTAAGTATTGTGTAATGATACTAACAATTCAAATGATAAGTACTATTTATTAATGTCAAATATGGCATGAACTTTCAATGCGGAATTGATAGTTATTAGAGATACAATATAGACAAGATGGGAAATACAGGGAGGAATAAAATATCAAAGAAGATAGATGAAGTGACTAATTAACTACCAATTATATTGTGTTTTTTCTATCCTTCCTTTCATTATATATGTCTTGTTCACTCCTAAATGTGATATTCATGTCCACATGTCCTTAAACTTGTAATAAATTTGCTGCACTTATTTGACGACATATAGTTTTCTCTATTTAGATCATTACATATTCTTTTTTTATGCGAAGATCATTACATATATAGTGGTGACTATAGCGCAACAATATATGTTTAAGTTCAATCTAATTTATCATGAATAAAATATCTAGTAGATTTTACATAAATATATAATAGAATTCAGCAAAAAAATGTGGGCACTCCTTTGCATCATGGTTGTTATGGAATGTGAAAAAACTTAGAGACTGGGTATGTTTTATCAGGCTCACGGGCAAAGCCAAATATTCATATTTATTTTTACAATAGAGATAAATTTTATGAAGTGTTTTGACTATAGGGAGGATCTTTAATCCTATGTATCTCCTAAGTGATTAGAGGATAAGAACTACGTAGTTTTACTGTAAGTTTGATGGAGAAGTGAGTTGTTTAATGAAATGCTTCAAACCTCTTATTTATATAGTCTACGTATAGAGGTACTGAGGGAATAAGTGGAGAAAAATGGGAAATTTAGTGAAGATTGTAACAGCCCGTGCCCCTTCTTCGGCCCGACACTACCACCTCACGATATTCTCTATTCTCTTTCTATAGAGTTTACACGGTTCGATTCCCGCAAAAGACAAAAATAATATAAGGAGGTGAATAGAGAAGATGGTGAGATGGCAATGTCGAGCCAGAGAAGGGACCAGGGCTGTTACAGAGATCATGAGATCTTCCACTACTCCACCTTTCTCGGCCAAGTCAAATGTCCATGGCAAGCACATGCAATATTTTCATATTGCCTGATATTTTTATAGTGGCACACCGAGTATAACTCGTCAACTTGGGTGAGTTATACTCGGCTAGGACAAACCTAACCAAGGTCAGAAAATGCTCATAATGGTACACGTCTCGATAACATATCAAATAATTTTTAATTTTTTTAGAATTTTGCTTGAATAATATACGTGATATAAATTTTTAATTCAACAATAAATTTTTATAAATAAGCAAACCCACCCGTACCTTCTCTATCTCTTCCCCCAATCCAAACTTTTTCTTTCAAAATGTAGATCTAGAGTGATGGTGGTGCGATATGATGAGTGGTAAATGACCCTCTGGATCACCTTACCTCCGGGTCTCCGGCACACTGTGTATGTTTTCTGTAGTGTGGGCGACGGATCTGGTTCCTATGGCGGCACAACTTTCGTTCGTGGTGTGGTGGTTGCGGTGGTCTCGTTTGTTCAATCATGGTTTTTGGCTTGGGTTCCGCTGCGTTTCTATTGTGGTCGCGGTGATTTAACAGTGTGATGAGCGACCGGTCCAGATCAGTGTCGGAGGTTTGTTGAGCTTTTTTGTGTTGTGGGTATCTTCTCATTCTTCTCGTTGAACCTCGGAGCATCATGACCTCTCCAAAACTTTTCGCAGCTGCGGTTTTTGCCCTCTATGTCGCATTGTGCTGTTAGTTTTGATTTGTTTCTGATTTAGTTTGATATTCAAATGTCAGGGGCTTCTTCTTGGATTTGTGGTTGCTGTTTTAGTTGTGGCTAGTTGTTGGGGTGGTGTGGATTGAAGTTTGTCTTTGGTGGAGAATTGATTTTGTGAAGAATTGTTGTTGGTTGCTTGTTGTATGGTGTCGTACGTGTTGTGTATGTTGTTGTAATGTTTTGTGCTATGAGTGGTGTTCACGATGAGGTTAAAGAGGAGTGTAGGGGTTTTTTGTGTTCTTGCGGTGGTTTTGGAGGTCTTGAGGGGGTGTTGTGGTGGTGAGGTGGTGATGTGATGGTGTTTAGACTGACGCTGCCGGCATGTAGTTGATGTGCGTGATTGATTTTTTACGATATTTGATTTGCTGACTGATTTTAAATCTATTGAGATTTGCAGAATTCTTTTAGAGTCTCTAATAGTTTCCAAATATGTTGAGATTTGCCAGTTTTTTTTTGTATCTGGTGACATTTCCCGCATCGGTGTTGAATGTTTGGAGTTGACTGCATGTTGAGACTTATCTGCCTAGTTTTTCTAGAATGTTTGATTCGAGGTCGAGAATTAACATCTAGTAACATCTCTTTGGGTCGGAATTCTCTGGTAGTTTGAATGATGAGGAATGTATTTCTAAGAATGAGATAAAAAAAAAAGACATCTTTTATATGGTGTCTATTTTTGTAATTTTCATTGATATTTCGCTTATATACGACGCATTTGTATGTTATTTCCTCTTTTAACAGTTTTTGTTCGTCTTCTGCAAAAATTTACTAATTATTATTAATAAATGTTTGCCATTCAAAAAAAATTGCAAAATTCATATAAATTATAAATTTATAATGTAATCGGTCACTTGTGCACGATATGCAATTTTTTGCTCTATGCATGTTAGCCAAAAACCCTTTAAATGTTGATTTGATTTTAGTCCAAAAAAAATTTTGATTTGATTGTGACAGACAAATTTGTTTTTGTGACAAAAACAGAGAAAAAGTTAATTAAAAAAAATAAAAATATAATTTTTTATAAACAAAAAAACAAGCGAGTCACTCTGTTCCAATTTCCAAACGGAAACAACAAAAGTGGGTTTTTTTTTTTAAACTGGAAATGAGAAAGTTGTTTGGAAAATCTAAACTAAGAAAACCTCTGATTTTGTGCTGACTCACTGAGTCACGAACTCGTTATTAGGCCAAGTTGGTCTCTTTTTTCTTTATGTTTTTTTTTTATATAAGCCTTCAAAAAGTAAAAACCATTGTTTTAGTCAAAAAAGCTAAGAAAGTTGCAAAACTGCAAAGGGTATTGGGAGTGATAGTGAAGTAGATCTGAAAGTTGAACAAGTTCAAGTCACTATAACTCAAAGCTTTCAACTTTGAATCAAAGGGTCATCATCAAATGCTTTAAGGTTTTGGTTTTTTTTGTTTTTCTCACTGTCAGAAAATGCCTTGTCCTTCATTTCATAAGCTTGTTCTACCTTCCACTCTTCAAGCTAAGCAACTGGTAAACCTAAATTTTCTCTCCCTTTTCTCTTTCAAGATTTTTGGTTTTGTTACATTTTTTTCTAGTTGAGTTTTTGCATGGTTCATTTTTTGTTTTTTTTTTTTTTGGGTTTATGAGAGTTTTGATAGAGTGAAAGAAAGAACTTGATTACATCAAGTTTAGATTTTTTGAAATGGGTGTGAAGAAAAAAAAAATCATAATTTTTTTAGGAGTCTAAGGTCTTAAAATAAGTCATGGACTTGAAGTCAAATAATAAGTGTGGTTGGCTAAGTTAATTTTATGTGCTATTTTTCAACATGCAACACACAAATAAGCCTTTCAATTTTCTCTATTTTATTAATTGAAAATACTCCAAAAAAATCAGATTTTTTTCCTCTTGAAATTAGACTTTGTTGGGTTATTAGTAGGTTGCTTTACTGGTGGAAATTCTGATGAAGTTTATGCTAAATAGATATAAATGATAGTATATTTTTCTTTAGAGATCTACTCTCTTTCAAGTATTAGCTAGGTTGTCCCACAAAGATGAAGGTAGTTTGATTGGTGAGATCAGGGATGTTGAAGGAGTTTAAAGCAGGATGTCCCGGGTTTTGATCCCGGAAATTAACATAACCACAAACTTGCGAACATTTGGCTGTTAAAAAATAGGGCGAAATGTGTTTTTCGTTCCTGTAATGTTAGCTAATTTGGGTTTTAATCTCAGAACAGAAACATTCTCACTTTTTATCCGCTAATATTATATATCTTTTTCGTTCCTCATTTGGACATGTCATTCAAAAAAATGTGTTTTCCGTACCTGTAAATTTGCTATCTTTACAGGTACGAAAAACACTTTATTTTGACTAACATGTCCAACTGAAAGACTAAAAATAAAAGGAATATAATATTACAATGGTAAAATGTGAGCATTTTCTTGTTCAGGGACTAAAACTCAAATTCGCTAACATTACAGGAACGAAAAGCACATTTTACCCTTCAAAAACATCGGCTAGATTCTAGTAAGAAACACGTCCTCGTGCATTGAATAGTAGTTTAACCTTAGGATTTGTATTTTTAAGAGATTCTTAAGTATATCTCTCAACAGAAACTAGAACTGACAGAGGAGGAACCTGAAGTAAACCCATATGGAGTATTTTGTATTTACCATTTTAGCTTCATTAGTCACACTAGCTCTATTACGGTGGAGTTTGTGAAACCAATTTGATGAAAATAGTATAATAGAATATCACACTTTTTTGAACTGATTTTAGTGTTTCTAATTGCAATTTACAAATATTTAGAACCTAACTTGATTTGTGAATTGCAGAGGCTTCCAGATGACTTTGTGAAGAAATATGGGGGCGATATTTCTTCAATTGTTACTCTCACAGTTCCTGATGGCAGTGTGTGGCGTGTAGGATTAAAAAAAGAAGACAACAAATTTTGGTTTCAAAATGGTTGGTATGAATTTGTTCAAAACTACTCCATTGGTACTGGATACTTGTTGTTGTTCAGATATGAAGGAAAGTCGTCTTTCAATGTTAATATTTTCAGTTTTGCTACTTCTGAGATTAACTATCAATCACCCGCGCAACCCAGTAACGAAGCGCCTCACTTTGCAAAACGTCTTAAAATTTTCGAAGAATTAGAAGATGAAGATTCCATTCAAATGATGCATTCATCGCCTAAACCTACTCCTAGCCCATTGCAAATCAAAGCTGAACCTGGATCAGCTGATAAATTTACGCCTGGCAAGTCTCATTCGCCTCCAGCACTGCGGAATCTGTTTAATGGTTCTAAACTTGATAGCATAAATTGGGGAGAAGCTGGGAATACCCCGTCTTCCAAAAGTGCCAATTCGCCACACAACCAGATGACCCGAGATATAGGTCTCCAGTTTAATGTAGTTGAGTTTAAAAAGTCTACTGAAGAGGTGAAGTCTCGTACGCCTATTGATGAAAAGATTAAAAAAACTGTGACAAAGAAGCGGAAATCAGGTCTTAGTTATTGTTTATATCTTGATTTTCTTTCTCTGAAATTGAATTTTTATAAATTATAATCAATATAATTTGTGGAAGTGCAGATATTCATGAACCTCCTTCTGAACACGAAGATGAAGTAGAAATGCGCAATAGATTTTACGAAAGTGCATCTGCAAGGAAAAGAACTGTGACAGCTGAAGAAAGAGAAAAGGCCATCAATGAAGCAAAAGCATTTGAACCATCCAATCCTTTCTGTCGTGTCGTCCTGCGACCCTCCTATTTATATAGGGGATGCATAATGGTGATCTCTTGAATCCAACACAACATAAATTTATTATTCTTAACATCTTGCATACTAAATTCTTTCTGTTTTTCCAGTATCTACCATCTTGCTTTGCAGAGAAGAATTTGAACGGCGTTTCAGGCTTTATCAAGCTTCAAATCTCTAATGAGAAACAGTGGCCGGTTCGCTGTCTTTATAAAGGCGGTAGAGCTAAGTTAAGTCAAGGGTGGTTTGAATTTGCGTTGGAGAACAATTTAGGTGAAGGCGATGTTTGTGTGTTTGAGCTGGTTCCGACAAAGGAAGTAGTGCTGCAAGTTACTGTATTTCGTATTACTGAAGATGAAGGACCGTTGAGTCCTCCGCCGCCTTTGCAGAAGAACCAACATTCAGTGAGCTCTGCTAAACCCTTAAAAGTCCCTTTCAGCATCACCTGACTTCAACTAAACTGATTTGAAATTAACTTTGTTCCTGATAGGTCGTACGTGACTAAACTGTATTAACTATTAAGTATATTAGTATCTCTTGTTTTGTGTGTGGTTAGCTCTTGATCTAATTTCTTCAACTTGAACTTAGATGCTTTTGATGTCCAACATTTCAGGATGATGACTTCAGTGTAACATACTTTTTAGATTGCTGTTGTTGTTGTTGTTGTTGTTGTTGTTGTTGTTGTGGTTTTAACTTTGTAAATAGATCGTTCAGTCTAGCTTCTATCAGAAGAAACCGAGTTTTTACTTATCTCGCTTCTGTTTTCCTTTCAGTTTGAAGTTATGTTTTAGCGCTTTCCTTCCTTCCATGATTTCGGAGGTTTAATTTGCCTAGGAATCTTTTCGCCTTTTACATTCATCTTTTCTACAAACTTATTTACTACATATGTAGAGAAATTCTTTAATCCAGATTTTGTTTGAAGAATCGAAGCTATGTAGCACAGACACTCATTGGATTAAGCGTGTCCTGGTGCTGAACATGCGCCAGTGTCAGACATGACACCGACACGACAATTATCATTGCATTGAAGTATATCATTTTTTCAAAATATTATCGGTGTCGACGTGTCAGTATCCGTGTCATGTTCAGTGTCTGTGTCCGGTCATAGAAATGAAGAAATTTTATTGATTCAAACAAGTTAATCTATTCCATTTGATTTTGTTTGATAGGAAAATGAAATTGAGAAAAGACAGTGTTTAAATTGGTTTTCTGTTGGTCTGTACTTTGTCTTGCATCACGGGCGGGTCCATTTGTTGTTTTCTGATTGTTCTTTTGTGGAATGTCATTTTAGTGTTTTTTAGGCCAAAGTGGTATTTCCCATTAACATGAGAAAGCGATAAACTCCTTCATTTTTGGCTTTAAAGATTAGGTAGGGAAGGGAGTTCCTTGATTTTCTTGCTAGGCTTTGAGTTTGACGTTTGCATGCACCAATGGTTGGTTGGTTACACTGAAATAATTTACAGCTTGATGAATTGCATAAAAACACTACTAGTATTTTTTTGTTGAAATCAAAATCAATGTCATTTCACACAAATACAAGAGGTACTTAAATCGAAATACAAATCAAACACACATTATAATAAGCTCTTAAACCATCAAACTAGGCAAAATTTGGGACTTCTACATTGGATTTTTTTTGGGTACATTGGAAAAACTAGGAACTTCTACGTTGGATTAAAATAAAATAAGTATATTTGCACATCACATATTTACTCAAAATTTTAAAACATTATTTAGGTATATGAGTATTGTCTCCTATGTGTTATTCAACATCAACTCTTCCACCAATGTATAACGTCTAATTCACCTTTGACACATTAACATTTGCAACACTTTTATGTGGAATGTGTGACCCAAATAGGGTTGATCGTGGTTGGGGAATAACCATAATCAAACCATATTTTATCCACTTGGTATAACTGGATACTATAACCACTTCATGGTCGGGTAATAAAATTGGGTGACCCAATTTTATTATGAATTATAAGTTACATGATCAATAAAAATGTGTCATTTGAAGTCACACACACACAAAAACACTCAGATTACCCATACATATGCAATAGTTAACCAGAACAAATCAGCCCTACTCTTATGTCAAGTTGTAAAAGTAAGTCTCAACTTCGTCCATATAAATTTCACAAATTGAAACTATATTAGCTAAATATGAATAACATTATAATCAAATTCATCCCTTAAACTTGTATTCAACACAACAAAACAGAACATTGTTACATTTCAAACAGATTCAATGTTATTTGCAAAAGCAAAGTTTGAAACCCCTTAGATCAATTCATTCAAGATCCTTTCTTCAAAAGAAAATTCATTCAAGATCCTTAACAATGTCTTTAAAGTATTCTGTAATGAAAAAAATTGTAAGCTTTATGATTTGCCATTCATTATTCAACATGACAAATCAATAAATTTAGTGGAAGAAAAATTGTTGAAATTTTGAAAATTGAGGAACTGTATGTATTTTTTTTTTTTTATTTTGTAATGAGAGACAAATCTTGAATCACTCAAAATAAAAATCTCAAAGGATTTAAACCAAAATTTTATAAGGAATGGAAATAAATGGGATCACTTATTTTGTCAACCAAATTTAATAACAACTAATCCAAAAAAGAATACTCCAATATTAACATATAGAACCAACATAGTGTGGCACAAGTGGTAAAAAAGAAAAAGAACCAACTAATACACGTGGTAGATACTTGACCCCCTTAACTATCTAAGTTCGATCATAGGCCGATGCGTATTTGTTGGGAGAGGTCAACCCCTTAAATGGATCTCAATTACCTTGAGAAATTATTAGTCTCTGCAATTGCGCGTGGAGAATAACTTTAGTTTATAAAAAATATAAATAGAAGAAGCCCTCTCCCATAAATTTTAACGACTCTTATTACGAGGAGTTACAAAACTTTTGGCACAAAAGAATACGTAGAAATGTTGAACTCTCGTTGTTGGAACTTGTCAGGATACTAGCTAGGTTTTCTCTCCAACTATCTAACAACATTGTTTTGGCTCAATGGAATCTTAGACATGGAGCATCTCCTTATTATAAATAAAATCAACAAAATTAAATTTATAAGAAATTCAGTTCCTGAAGTTTTTTATTTTAAAGATCAACTTTTATTTTAATCAACTTTAATTGCTGAACTTATTAGAACAAAATTCACAAACATAGAAATATTGCACTTTTCAAACTAATCAAAGCATTTTAATATCAATATATCATCATAGGTATGGTCTTCAACTTGATATCTCATTATGACCAATTAAAATCTGTAGATAACATGATTCTTACATTTTCTGAATGAGTCTACCACAGTAGACACAGTAACTTAATAGACACCAAACATATATAAACTATACCAACATTGTATAGCTAATAGTTTAGTTGAAGATTTCCTTACAAGTTATAATAAAACTTAAAAGATTATTGAACACCAAATCTATCTAAACCTTGGCTAACATAAAACACATTACATTACATCTTATTGAGTTGCATAATCTAAGGTCTCTTGCATACCTTCAATACCTTAAAATGTGCAACCACTAGCCTTTTTTTAATAAGTAGGAATCGAACTTGGTACTCAGTGGTTTATAACATTCTCACACTCTGCGCACCTGACAAGTTTAATTATTTTTAAGTAAGATGATAGGGGTAAAAGTTGTAACCTAATACGCTAATTGAATTAGCTTATCAAAATAAGCTAAAAGCTGGTCAAAATAAGCTATAAGTTCATGTGAAGAAAATGTTACCAAACAGGGCTATTTTTTCATAATGAGCTTATAAGCTATAAGCTCATTTTAGGGTGTTGCCAAACAGACTCATAGTAGATTACTTGGTCGGCTTGAAACCTTCGTTCACCATAGAGGGGTCTACAACTTTACTTTGAATTCTCTCATATTCCAACCTGTCTACAATGGTAAATTTTTTAGCCAATTTCAAGCATGCAATCCCTGTAAATATCATAATTACAGAAAGGATCCAACTAAATTGCAAATTGGCTAATCCTCTAGCCCGAAAATCCGCCTCTTTAGTACCACAACTAACTGCTCCATGAATTTCACCACCACTCTCACCACCCAAATTTATCACACATCCTTCAGGAACAAATGCAGGAATCCAAAGCATAAACCCCATGTTTATAAACCAACATCCTTGAAAGATGACCGAAATCGAAAGTACAATCGCCGAATTGAAACTGTTGGGAAAAACAGTTGCAGCCATAGAAGCAACAAGTGAAACAATAACTATGAGCTGCAATAGCCAGTGGTAATGGCCTTCTAGTCCAACATGATCAGTGGAATGAAAATGGAGCAAGAAAAGCTCTTGACTGAAAACTGAGGATACAAGTATCCCAACAAATCCAGAGAAGAGTTCGAGCGAATCGGTTAACTCGGTTGAGAGGGAAAAACCAGCAAACAAAGCAAGGTGTATGAACATAGTTGCATGTTCAAAGTTATCAAGCTTAAAAGCATAGTCAAAATAAGGGACATCTAGAATTTGCATTAGAATTGCTATTATTGAAAAGGATAAAATTGAAACAAGTTCCAAGTGTTTGAATTTGAATTGAGAGGTATTAATTTGGTGCCAAAATCTTACAGTGAAATTGGAAGGACCTTTCACAAGGTAAGATTTGATTGTGTTGATTATGTGCCATAGGCCAAGAAATATGAGGGCTAACCCTTGCACTATGTGTGTTAGAAACAAGCCCATTACAACTTCTAATTTTTACAGAATAGAACAATTATTTAACTTGATTTGTTTATTTAAATATGTGAAGGCATTAGGAACATTATGCTTGCACGGAACAAGGTGCTTTATAGATCAATTTTATCTTTTATTTTGTGTGGATAAAAGGTACTTTATAATTTATATGAATATGATGTGATTAGTTCACACATTTTATTGAGTAGTGCATGGTGCATGTGTTTCCACAAACAGAAAAAGAGAACCTAAATATTGAGAAACACATCATGATAGGAGATGAAAATGGGCACACCACTTCATCAGTAATTAAAATGGAAATCTTCTACACGTAAATTATAGAGACTAATTCTTCAAACTGAGTAAAAACACAACATGTGGCAAAACTCTTAATAATTTGAACGTTGTTGCATTCTCAAGATTTAATGTTGTTACACTCTCTAGACCGTATTTGAATTCAGTACTTCGGTTGAACTGAAAGAGACCTGAATAATCTCATTCAAGCGTTATCCCCAAGTAAAGGTTTAATGGACCTATTATTTTCCTCAGAACTGTGTGCTTTAATTGGAAATCCGCATGGAGGATAAGAGATAAGTCCTCTTTAAAAAGCACTAGATGTAACAGTAATCAACATATTACATATACAACCTTACTTTCTTGGTGAAGCTGAAAATACCTATGACGATAGTGGTTGGCTTTTTGCACAAAATCTCTCCAATAAATTTATGTGGCTAGCATGGTAATCCCACTCATTAAAATAAGTTGATTCTCCATTACATGGAATTCATGTAAAAAGAAGTCATAGAGAAAGCGACAAGATTTTGCGTACATTATTTTAGCATTGTCTTCTCCAAAATGCGTAAAGTGTATAGTGAGAAAATTAAACGGTCTATATTTCATCATATTCATAATTTATTATGCATGTAAATATAATAGCAATCATTGATTTGTTGATCCACGTTCATATTAATCACTTTACCCTCTAAAGTGAATTTCACTTTAGAACTTGCAATTTATATCATAAGCCATTGTTGTTTTACTCTCTGCTCACTTAACATGCATGAATATCTGACCAAAAAATAAAACAACATTCCTATCAATCATTGATGGTGATTTTCAAATATTGTTTTCAAGTAAAAGAAAAAGAGGAAAAAAGAAGATGAATTGTGCGTTTGAGATAACATTTGGCAGAGTGATATCCAACCATTCCAGTACTCTCCTTAAAGTATAAATAATGTAATTTTTAACTTTAGTCTTTAGGTTCTTGACCAAGAAAAAGTACTATATTTAAAGTATATGGAGTTGGGAGTTAGAACACGGTTTCATAATAAGACAAAAAGGGAAAAACTACCTTGGCCAATGAATGATTGAAAACTGAAAAGTGGCATAAACAAGGATGTATCAAGCATGAGCGGTTGGGCAAACCACGAAAGGTAACTCGCTGTCACATTCATCTCTAAACTTATCAAAATTGCAAAAATATCCTCAAATATATTTGTTATTAGTCATTTTGGCGCCCAAATTTGTTTTTGAATAGTTAATTTGGTCTTCAAATATGTTTTTTGCAAATCATTTTAATCAATAAAATTACTGACAAAAGAGACATTAGAGACGTGTTTACAATTTTAATACATTCAAAAACTATGACAAGGAAATACACTTCTAAAAATCAAAATGAAAGTTTACCCCTGAGTGGTTACTTCCACTTCCAGCTATATGGATATATACAGTGCTAAAAATCCTTTGGAAAGTTTAGCTTTTATATTGCAACATCTTTTAGAGAAGATTATGTCCATTTATCATATATAGACAAAAGTGTCAGTGTCATCGCCTGATGTGGTGAATTTGGCAGCATTCTTTCGTACAGATTAAGAATATAAACAAATTCACGTGTAATTAAATTAGTTTATTTTTCTTGTCAAAAAAAAATAGTTTATTTTTGTTTTTGATGTTTACTTTTAAACTAATGTGCTTCTACAAAAAGATAATATACTCCTAAAAAATTAGTGTTGAACTAACTTATTCATCGTTATTGAATGACTTATGAGTAATGATCACCCCATTAGTTTCACCTTTGTTTTAGCATCGGTTGGTATCACAATAAGGGAGACTCTCAAATGTATATGGGTCAAACTGGAAAAAAAATGTACATGTTGGCTAATGTTTTTATAATTAAGTAGTTAACGAACTTCACTAAAAATAGGATTAATCATTCAGAAGTACCTGAGTTCAAACCTTAGTTGTAACAATCCTTCATTAAACTTTATTTATCTACAGGTCGAGCTCTGAATTACCATGATTCCTTAATCCTGAGAACCAGAGAGTTAAAACAAAAAAAGTGTTAATGACCAAGAGTTTCACCTCAAATTCTAATTGCTACATTAAGTTGTTGTGTTTGGTTTTTTTGAAAGTGTCTACAGTGAAAAATAAACAAAATTTGGGTTGGTTGGAATTGATTCTAAGTATAAGTATCTAACAGAAGCAAAAATTTCAGTGTCTCGTTCATTTTGGATAGGAAAACTCATTTCAATTTACAGCAGAAAATGATTCATCAAAACAATCTTGTACCTCTTCTAACACTTGACAATCTTGTTTCAACCATAATATGTGCCAAAAGATCCTTACTGTGAAGAATTATATGGTCAATATTGATAACTGAGTTTATAGGCTGAAAGCATTTTACTACAACTTATATGTCGATTTCAATAATGGACTTGTTGGCTTGAACCTTGCCCCAACAGAGACACCATCTAAGGGCCGTTGGAGGAATTCTAATCTTATCCAATTTGGTGACAGTAAAACTCACAGCCCCTACATGGTTACAAACCAACAAAAAACGACCAATTATGCTATTATCAAAACAACCAGCATCAATATTGACTTTTGTAGTTCGAGGGGGTTACCAATTTTTTACGCTGCTTCTCCTCCCTTGCCTTCATGCATTATTTGTTCATAGAGTTGAATTCAACTAAGAAATCTACACATTCAGCTGGAATGGTGATCAGGTTGAAATGTGTTTTCTAAACACGAGCTGATTTCTTCCTTTCCATAACTTCCAAAGAGCAATGCTGAAAACTTAGCATACTGTCTGGCACAGTGAGCCACTGAAGTAGCCAAAAAGTGTCTCATAATTCATGGACTATTGAGAAAAGTTTAAACTAGAAGCTTTTTTTAATCAGCCAAGAGCCCAAGACACGTGTCCATGATTGGTTAATTCTATTGTAGTTGTATTAGTGTAATTTAATCAATTAAATAACACATAAATAACAAAGAAACCTTTTTAACAAGATGAAACTCATACACACCAAGTAATCAATGTGAAAATAATACTGAAATAGACTTGCACAGAGAAAATGCAGTGAAACTTTTAAAAAATTGGAAAAAGAAATACAAGGTAGTTTGTCTGATAGTCGATAGGGTAATAAATGATATATGGATTAGTTCATAGATTTTTGGATTTCAACTACCAAGAATTGGCATTCTGTTGCTTAAATATTCATTAAAGAAAGCAGAATTGAAAATGATAAGCCGATTTTTACCATATAAATCATAAAATAATAGGCCATGTCAAGTGTCAACCATGCACAGCAGGGGAATACAGACTAAAATGTATTTTGATGGTGCAATTATATTCACATCAAGAAGTTCATGAATTATGGTAGCTGGCAAAAAATTATATTCAAACCAGAACAAAATGACTTCATACATAGCTTGGATTAGGCACAATGCTACTAGCACCTATAGTTATATGAGAGTATATGCTAACTACAAAACAGTGAGAAAAATTTGACATTATTTAAGGCAATGAACCTATGAAGCACAATAAGTCAACAACCTTCGTGTTTAATTCTATGCACTTGCTTCAAAACATTCTATGTGCTAAAAGCCAAGGCCAAATTCAATCATTCTATTAATTTCTAATGTTAAACGGAAACAAGAAAATTGTTGAAATAAATAAAAAACTATAATCTTAAAACAAAAGAAGTGAGTCAGGTAAATTATACTTGTACAAGAAACTTCATTCGCTTGACCTTCATAATCAGGCACGCATTTGCAGTTTGCTCAATGGTGCAGCTTGTAAAATCAGGACTGCGGAGACATTGTGTCCTAACTCCTAACTAGTAACTCCACATGAAGATTCCACACAAGTCCCTTAATAAATAAATTTACTTTCTTCTAGCATAGCCCTTTGTCCATTCAATATCCAAGTAAATGAAAATAAGTACATATTCATTTATCATCATTTCCCACTAGGTCATCATCATCTGTTTTTCTTGCCTCAATTATATATAGGAAGGTGTTGTCATCAGGAATAATGCCTTTGCTTTTCATTTCTCCGAAGAGCTCTTCAGCCTGCTTAACTTCACCAATTTTGCAATAGCCTTGAATAAGAGCATTGTACGTAAGAAGGGTAGGATCAAATCCTATAGACAACATTTCATCAAATACTTTTAAAGCATCTTTCATATCGCCTCTTTTACTGTAACCACTAATGAGTGTATTGTAACTAATATGATCAGGTTTGATACCCCTTCTTTTCATTTCATCAAGAAGTGTCTGAGCTTCTTCCACTTTCCCTTCCCTGCAATACCCTTGCATCAAGGTATTGTAAGTGACTTCATCGGGAAGAACCTTTGCATTATCCATCTCATTCAAGAGTTGAAATGCACGATCAATATTACCATTTGCACAGTGACCATCGATTAATGCATTGAACATTATGATATCCGGAAGCAGGCCTTCTTTTTGAGACTTCTTAAACATCTCATCTGCCTCGCTCATCCTACCCCTTTTCCCGAGAACATCAATAAGCGAAGTATACGTTACCAATGTTGGTCTAATCCTTTTTTCCACCATTTCATCATAAAGGGTGAAGGTTTTCTTCGCATCCCCACATCTGCAATAACCATTAATAAGTATGTTATATGTAACAACATCAGGCTCTATCCCTTTTTCTCTCATTTCTTTTAACATATCATCAGCAGCCTCCATCCTATTATCCAAAAACAATGCATGTATAAACAAATTATAAGTGACAAGAGAAGCCTTTATGCCTCTACCCGTCATCTCATCCTTGTAAGCAAAAGCCTTATCCAATTCCCCTTTATTGCAACACCCATCAATCAACGAATTGTATGTTACAGCATTAGGAACCAATCCAGATTCCAACAATTTACAAAGTAAATCAGACGCCTCCTCAATCCGTCTTTCTTTACACAACCCAGAAATAAAAGAATTATAGGTGTAACTATCCGGTTTAAGGCCTTTATCTTTCATTGTTTGAAAAATCAAACGAGCCGCTCGAAACTTACCTCTTAAACAGTATCCATGTATAAGCGTATTGTAAGTAACAACATTAGGCTTCACACTAAAAACTTCCATGTGGCCAATAAACTCCTTAGCCTTTTTCAACTTGCCTTCTTTACACAAAACATTGATCATAATGTTAAAAGTAAATACACTGGATTTGATCTTCATCCTAAACATATCTTCATAAATACCCCAAGCCATTTGAGTTCTATTAAGTTTCAAGAACATACTCAAAACCTGATTGCAAGTCTCGGTTTTGGGGAGAATCCCATTTTCTTTCATCAAGTTGAAACATTCAAGAGCTTCATTGGGTTTATTGAGTTGGCAATAAGCACCGAGAAGAAGGTCAAAGACAATAGTTGTTTTTGTGTTGAGTTGGTTACGGACGAGTGATAATTGGTTGAAAATGATGGTGGGAGTGGTGGCGTCGATGATGGGGTGAAGTATGTGGAAAGATGGTTCTGGGGATGGAAGACGGTAAAGGATGCAGAGGGCGATGCATCGGGTATTGAGATCGAGACAGTGAGGGTGGTTGTGAAGGTGGGAGAGGAGAGTTTGAACAATTTGGGGGTTTTGGTGAAGGCTGGAAAGAGTGGAAGACAGAAGGGAAGGGGTGAGGTTAGGGGCAAGGTGTTTAATGAAATGCCACTGAGAAGATTGGATGGAATTGAGAAGAGTGGTTTCGGTGATTGGTTGAGGGAGTGGGGAAGTGGTGAGGAGGGAGAAATTTGAGTGTGTTTGGGGATGGCGGTAAAAGGATTTGGGGTTGAACGTTTTGAGAAATTTCATGATGTAAACGGAAAACTCAATACGGAGACGAGAGCACGAAAATATGGAACTTCACCAAAGCACACATGGCCAGTCAGGCTGCCGCAGCAAACAGTTTAATTTGAGCGTAAAGGTTTGATGCTTGATGATCTTCAATATGTGATACATATGTTACCTATCTTAGCGTTGATGATCATGAAGAAGGTTTCTTGTTTGACAAGCTGAAACTGCAAAATAAACATCGATATGATTCAGACACAAAAACAATACAAATTATTGGTGTCAACCATCAAATACTCAATATACATCAATTTAAACACACAAAAATCTAAACCCAATGGAAATCAAAATTTCAAAATGGAAACCTAAAAAAGAAAAGTCAAAACTCAATCTCATGAAAATCAGAGAGATAATCATAAGAATATAAGCGGAACCATAACATCAGGCTGAAACAAGTAATACACGGCCATTATCACTAAAACAGTCATCCAAGCATCAATCAAACAACAAATGGTAATCTAAACATTATAAAAAAAATCGACTTAAAATTATATTGTAGACCATGTTCATCTTTTTCAACCGATTCTGAGCATATAGGTACTAGTTACTCAAAAATCTCAATTCCAAGGGTAAATTATTTGAAACCTTGTATCTATAGCAGGTAATGGTAATTAGACAATGTAAATTCAGTTGCTTTCACTACACATTATTTGCAATGCAAAGCATACTTTTCAACTAATGGCTGCATAGTCACTATAATAAATATGCCAAATCAAACAATATCTATGTAACATTAAAAAAAATGGTTGTTTACATCAAATTGACATTTCATCAAACAGTAAGAAGACAAATGAAGTGATTATAGATTCAAATATTAAACCCCAAATGCAACATGTTCATATGAATCTCATATAACATACTCTTCACATACACAAAGATACATGCTGTAAAAAAGTTGCAATGTTAATTATCTTATGATTACTAGAAAAACTTAAAGTTGTAGTTCAGCATGAAGATACCAACTCGGTGAGAAGATAGTGGGGGCGAGAGAGAACTCGGTGGCGAGCTAAGCAAAATGCGTTTGAATAAGGAGAGAGAATAACCTCACAACGCAGAGAAGAGGTTTGCCCAGAAAGAGGAAGATGAGGGCGGTGAGAGACAAAGAGTGTTGTGTGAAGAAAGAGAGAAAGAAAAAGAAGAAGAAGAAAAAAAGAGGTTATTTTTAATATTTAAAGGATTAAAAAGAAAATTTTAATAATTAAGAAGATCAAAACAAAACTAAAAAATAAGTTAAATGAGCAAAATGAAACTTTTAATTAATAATTAAGAAAATAAAAAGAAACCAAAAAAATAATTAAGCTAAAAAAATATTAAAATAGGATGAAAGAAAAACTGAAAAAATAAATAAATAATTAATGTATATTACCATACTACTGCTTCGGTTTTATTACAAGAGACAAATATACTATTTAAATTCATTATAAAACTTATGTATTTGGATCGTAATATACAACAATTTCCTATACTTGATATAAAATGTACATTATCTCTTATAATAAGAAACGACAATAGTATTATGCAACATACTCTCTCTGTCCCTAAATATAAGACCCTTTTTGACTAAATTTTACTATTCATCTATCATGTTTTGACCGTATTTTTCTAATAATATATAGATGTAAATATTAGCTTATAGGATCTTGTTTGATTTGTTTTGATGAATATTTTCAAAATATCAAATTTTTATAATTTTTACTGTTAGATAATTAAAGATATTAGCGATCTAAATTGTACATTGGCGTACGTGCTGTGGTCAAAAAATGTCTTATAATTAGGGACGGAGGGAGTATATTGTATCTATATCTATACCTATATAAAGATGATACACTCTTTTGGTATGACCTATTTTTATTCCTATTTTACTCTTAATTTCAAATTATTCTCATAACAACCAAATTTGAAGATATCATCAACAACAAAAAAAATCAAATTTGAATAAAAAATCATAAAAATTACGCATCACACAAACGGATAAATTTGTATCACACAAACGGGCACGTTCCGTCGTTTGGCCCGCTAGTTATGTATAGCTTTTGTGTATGAAAAGTGCGGAGTAAACTACTAACCGAACCAAATTAATCGGTTTATTCAATTCGGTTAATCGGTTTAAAACATTTGTTTCTTTCTAAAATAGTCAAATTACATTCATCGTATGTAA
This sequence comes from Trifolium dubium, assembly GCA_951804385.1. NCBI lineage: Eukaryota > Viridiplantae > Streptophyta > Magnoliopsida > Fabales > Fabaceae > Trifolium > Trifolium dubium. Next base: position 23,398,184 of record OX638075.1, on the reverse strand, counting down.
TATCTACTATCATTTTTTTTTCTTTGTATTATTTGCTATTAATTTTTCAAATTATTATTTGTTTTTTCATAGAAACCATTGCATCATGCTCTTTATTTTTCAAACAACTTTGAATTAAAAAAGTTTATACAACACTCTTGAACCAAATAAATTAACATAATATTGTTTTCTTATTTTATTGACAATATTTTAAAATACATACAAAAAAAAATACTTTATAAAAATACTAAAATAGTATTAATAAGAAGTATGGTTCAATTCTTTGGTTTTTAAAATTGAAATTCGTTATCCAAAAAAACCTATTTTGGTTTCTTTGATTTTGTTCGGTTTTTAATCTGAACCAATCAGTTAATTTCGGGTTTTGTTTGATTTAATTCGTCAGTTTAATCGGTATTTTCTATCCACTTACACCCTTGTCTTTGTAATTCACTTTCAAATAAATAGATCATTGACTATATCAATATCTTGAATTAATCCTTGTTTTTATCAAATATTTCTCAAAAAAAAAGGTAACCTTTTTTATATTTTTAAAAACATGGCCTAAATCATAGACTCTAGTACTCTACCAAATAAGCGCATGACATAGGTGTAAACAATATAAAAATAAGATAACAACACATAAATTAAAGAAGGGGAAAATAGGCTAATACCTCCTGTAAAATAGGTAAATTTTGCAATACTTCTATAATTTTTTTTTTTTTAGAACTTCCTCTATAATGTTTGAATTTTTGCAATACCCCCTCTAAAACCGCCGCAAAATAAAACCGCCGCAAAAAAACCGCCGCGAAATATAGTTTTAGCGGGGGTTTTAAACCACCGCAAATAAAAACCGCTACAAAATATTATTTTTGCAAGGGTTTTAAACCGCTGCAAAACAAAACCTCCGCAAATAACAATTTTAGTGGGGGTTTTATTATAGTTGATAGAGTACGGGGGGTATTGCAAAAATTCAAACATTACAAGGGGGAATTTAAAAAAAAAAAAAATTACAGGAGGGTATTGCAAAATTTGCATACTTTACAGGGGGTATTAGCCTATTTTCCCTTAAAGAAGATGAAGAACAATGTGGCTTAAAACTTGTTCAAAAGGGAAAAAATAGCAGAGCAGGTTCTATAAAGTCTAACTATCACAGCAATTGGTTTCACAATTTAAGATGATACAATATCAAAGCATGATTGAGTTGAATGGCAAAATTCTTGGCTTCCTAAACCTAAAGAGTAAAAAACAATTAATTATCTAACTAACAAAGTAACAATGGACAATGGTATTCTTGTTGTACTACTATATAATCTCTCATTACTCACTTCTCCTTCGTTCCTCCAGAATACCAATAATTCAATTCCTATCTGCAAAAGATTAATTTCACTGCTACGATATATCAAAGTCTTGACAAAATTTATTGCTCTCTCCATTTCAGGATATCTGCAAGACAATATAACCATTCATTAAGAGAAAATAAAATAAAATAAAATAAAATATTCACAATTATGTATGTGCAAACAATTAAACTCACAAACAATAATAAAATATCTGATTGCGGCTACATTTAGTACTATTCAACTTTGAACTCCTCAAAATCTAAACAACGAGAATAGAATACAAAATATAAAGCACATAGTCCCAGACCCAGAAGTGCAACTGAACTCTCCATCCCCCACAAACAATAAAAGGAAATTAGCAGAGCAAGGAAAAAACAATAGAGAAAGAAATTACAGATTTGTTTATTGTTGATATGTTAGTTCTAGGTCCAACACACAATTCTATGATTTACAAGTGTTAGATCATCGTTTTTTGGCCAAAAGGAAAGGCAAATCATGGTTGGAGGAGGATAGTCCTAAGAATAAAGGTCACATAGCCGCTGAATGCAAGAGGGCTCATTTTCTCATGAGATTAGACTCGGGCCATAAAGAGGATTGACCAAAGTTGAGAGGTTACAAATTGCATTATCTCTCAAGTTTCTGAAACCTATGTTGATATCCCCTTAAGTTTCATGTTATATGAAGAAGTCATTTGGAATTGATTTTTCATCAGATGGCAGAGTTTTGGAACTATAAAAATAAGTACCTATGCATTAAGATGAAAAATCAAAAAAGGGGATAACAATAAAGTTTAGAAACATAACTCCCAAGGCTTCTTTATCTCACTAACCAATGGAGCATAATACATATAATATAATGAGTCACAAGTGCATCAGCAAGAACAACTTACAGTGCTTCAAGTATATCAAATACACACTGCATATTGACTATTAATAATGACATACTTCCTACTTATGAACTTATCTCATTCTCACCTTTCACTTTGAAATTATATAGACACACTTGTTCTCTCAGCTTTGATTTGTGTTAATGTAGCAAAATCCCCAAAACTTAGATAACTATAGGACTTGGATTTCGACCATAGAGCCATCCTAAAAAGTTGAATAGTTTAACGCGACACACTTCACTTACTCTATTTGCTTCGAAGATTAATACATACAGCAGCTGGACTTGTACATGCACCCACAATTCCACTTAACTTTCAAAGTTCAGAGGTACAACTTTTATTTAAACTTAACTCAAAGATTGTTGATCATAGTACCGCTCCCCATAAATTGACTAACATTCTGTCCTTAATTAATTGCATTTACACATATACAATGATAGAAAAACATGACAAGTGCACTTATCCCTGATTGTCTCTATGTAATCCGATAAACATGTAAAATAAAAAAGGGACACATAGTTGCAATAAAACAAATCACATGTATCAAAGCAATTTAGAAATAGATGTATACAAAATTTAAATTGAAGAACACTACAACTAAGTGGCAATTATTGAAAATATTAATAAGAAATTATGAAAGACCTGAAATTCAAGCAACGGTGACGGGTTGTTGCTTGGACGGCTGAATACCCTTGTTTGTTCGATTTTTATCAGAATCACCAAGAAAATCTTCCATGTTGTATATAACAGTGATGTAGAGGGAGCAACTAGGGCAGCGAGCGATCTCCTCACCAAGCTTAAGATCTTCCTTCGTGATCTGGAACAGGTCCCCACATGGACATGGATATGTGTATGACTGCAACTCCTCGTTCCACTCCATGTCCTCAATCTCCACATCATCGTACGACATTATTTCTAGATTTTTCTGCAATTTAGGGTTTTCACATGCAACGTAAACAACGAAAAAAGTCAAAAACAAATACTGGTTGAGAGGAATAGCAGCACAGATTAGAGACTATTCCCTTCCACTAGTATGATTTGGTAATTTTAAAACAAAAGAAAACAAAAAATATGTGATAATTTGCAAACTAAACCTTGCAATTTAAGGGAATTCAAAAAAATGAATAATTCCACAACTTATATGAACAAATTTTAGGGTTAATCAAAATTATGGTTGATTCAGGATTTTTAAAAGAAGGGTTTTGATTTCCTATTTCATAATTCAAAATTATATGGATTTGGATCTCTATTCTCTAATCTGAGATGGATGTTATAAGAAAATGCAATGGTTTAATAATCAGACTGGAGGTCGAACCGGCATGCCCTCCAGGTCATGGGCCAACTGGATATTAAATAAATAATAACATATTTTATAATTTAGTGTTAATTTTTATAACTAATTCAAATACTTAGAGATAAATTCATATCAAATACTACAAAATATCAAAGTTAATGTCATCAACTCATCAATCCCAAAACCTAAAATTAGAACTATGTAAAAACTTTGCAACTAAAATCAGAACAAAAGTCAGAACCTAAATTACAAACAGAAGTATGTAAAATCAGAACCAAAAACAAAAATTAGAACGTAAATTCAACAAACAAACCTAACCCTAAAAGCATAAATAAAATAGTAAAATCATAACATAATTTACTACAGGAAGGAGAGGAGCAGGACAAAGTGACAAACATAGAAATTCGGAAAAAATTACCTGTTATGAGAGATCAGAGAAGAGAGAAGAGATGGTGGCTGAGCGCGGCGGCCGGCGGCTGGGGTCTATGGGGTTTTTGGTGGAGAAGAGAATTTGGAAGAGGGAAATATCGTGTTTAGAAAGAAGAGAGGAATTGGCAAAGAAAACATACGATAAATAAAAAACAATTGTTTTTAAAATAAAGTCTTAAGTTCATTTTTTTGTCTGCTATTTTAATATTTTTAACGTATCGACCTCTTTCTTTTAATTAAAATCAACATTTTTTTCTTTACAAAAAAAGACAAACTTAATACATTTCATTTAAAATAGTTTTTCAATATAATATGGACAACTATCAATAGATCCAAACCCAGTGTACTCATCTTTATACTGGTGATTGACGTTGAATTTGGTAGGAAGGATTACAGTTCAATCTCTGGTAGTCATAATTGGCCCTTGAGCCAGATTAATTCTATAGCGATGGTCAGTGCTGTAGCCAACATTTTAGAGATCGAGGAAAAATAATTAATATAGACCCCAAAATACCTTGTCCTTCTGCCTTGGAATGAATGGTCCGCTATCGAATTTCTTGCTCAAAGATATTATTTTCAATTTTTTTTACACATATATCCAATCAAATCATACTATTATACCACTTTTTTATGCAAGTATTTAAAATATCTTCATAAATATCTATATGGTATAATTTAATTGGATGAATATGTAAAATATATTACACTGAAAGTGTATATAAATTAAATTCATAAAATTTTACTAATATTTAGTAAATATGTTATATGTTACTAATAAATAATAATAAAATAAAATAAAATTCAACTCATAAAAGAGTAACAAGTTAACAGAAAGGTGTTTGTATTGTCCGTTTCCAGAGCAGCTGAGATAAAATCACAGCATAGTCAGACTACTTAACTCAAACACAATGAGCAAAGCATAGCAAAGAGATGAGCGATGCAAGGCCTTCAACAACAACAACAGCAGTTAGCAGCACTTCTCTCCGTCGCTCTCAAAGACGATTCTTCCGACGATGACCCCTCCTCTCGCCTCTCCGCACTCAACTCCCTCCACCGCGCCATCCTTCACCCTCACAACTCCCTCCTCATCACTCACTCCGCCACTTTCCTCGCTCAAAACCTCTCCCAACTCCTCTCCGACAAGTAAACCTAATCCCCTCCTTTTTCTTTTCTTTCCACTTTTGTATTTATTTTATCACCAATTTAATCTGTTTCGGAAGTTAGTCATGACATCAAGTGGTTAACAGTTCTCGAACGGACAATAACGGACCCAGAAATTTTAAGTAGTGTAGGCCACGTATATATAAATTTGTAGAAGTAAATATAGTGCAGGCAACATTTATGAATCAGGATTTTTTTTAGTCAAATAGCCTAGTGGCTAAAATTTTCCTTCTTAAAGATGAATAAGTGAACATATTAGGGTCCGAATCCCTACACATTATGTGTAATGTCTCTACCAATTGTGAAAGTACACAAAAACATAACCTACAGATTTTACTGTGGACAATTATTTATAATTTAATTTGTTTTATACATTAAGATTGCGTTTAATCTGCTAAAAAATAAAGACTTGATAGGATAACTTCAATGTTGTATTGTGTTTAATTTTAAAACTGTTTTTGGGACCGGACAAATTGGAGTCAAAGGATTGGACAAAAACAAATATTCTTGTCCCCCACTGAATCACGGGACAACTTTTTTTCCTCAGCACAAGTTGTCTAAAACACCAAAAAGTTTTCTCCACCAAACATCGTACAAGAAAAAATTTGTGTTCTATCTTGCACCGTCCTGTACTATTCTGTCCAGTTTCTACATTTTGCAGATCAAATGGACCCTAAATTTTACTATTTTTGTAAAACTTTCTCTTAAGTAAGTGAGGGCCAAGGCTCAGCATGTAGGTCCGTCACTGTGAATGGGAATTGAACCGTGGTCTTGCCTACCAACTCCAACGCCTAACTAACCAGTTTTTTTTCTTCAATTTATTATCATCATCATCGTTATTTATTTCATTCGTTCAATTTTCTTGTAGATCGTTCGAGGTTCGTCAAGCGGCGGTTACAGCACACGGTGCACTCTGCGCAGTTATCTGTTCAGTTCCTGTTCCCGTTCCATCTAACGGTAGACAGAACCATGTCATACTAAGCACTTTGGTTGATCGTTTTATCGGTTGGGCGTTACCGTTACTTAGCAATGTTACTACCGTTGATGCTACCAAGGAACTCGCACTTCAAGGTCTTCGCGAGTTTCTTAACGTCGGTGGAACTGAAAGGTACGCTTTACCTATTCTTAAAGCGTGCCAAGTGCTTCTAGAAGATGATAGAACCTCATTAGCTTTACTTCAAACGCTTTTGAGTGTTATAACTTTGATATCGTTGAAGTTTATAAGATGTTTTCAGCCTCATTTTCATGATATTGTTGATCTTCTTCTTGGTTGGGCTTTGATGCCGGACCTTGGTCAATCGGATAGAAGGGTTATTATGGATAGTTTTTTACAGTTTCAGAAGCATTGGGTTGGTGGATTAACAATGTCTTTGAGGTTGCTTACTAAGTTTTTGGGGGATATGGAGGCTTTGTTGAATGAAGGGACTACGGGAACATTGCCGCAGTTTCGTAGACTTTTAGCTTTGCTTTCTTGTTTTTCAACAATTTTGCAGTCTACTGCTTCGGGTTTGCTGGAAATGAATATGCTTGAACAGATAATTGAACCTCTTGTCGGGTTGCTTCCTCGATTGCTTAAGTGTTTGCCTTTGATTGGGCAGAAATTCGGATGGTCTGAATGGATTGAAGATTCTTGGAAGTGTTTGACTCTCTTAGCTGAAATATTGCAGGAACGGTTTTCCAGTTTTTATACTCTCGCACTTGATATATTGTTTCAGAGCTTGGAATATCAGACAGGGTTTGGGAAGGTTACATCTATTCAAGTTCACGGTGTTTTGAAAACTAATCTCCAATTGTTATCTTTGCAAAAACATGGCCTTCTCCCTTTGTCTGTGCAGAAGTTATTGAAGTTTGATGCACCGATTTCTCAGCTGCGATTGCATCCGAATCACTTGGTGACGGGAAGTTCTGCAGCTACCTATGTTTTTTTGCTTCAGCATGGAAACACAGAAGTTGTTGATGAAGCAGTCGCTTTATTGATTGAAGAACTGGAGCTGTTGAAGAGTGTGATAGGAAATGATACCGATGATTCGGATCAATTCAATTTTAATATAGATTCTAAAACTTTTTCAAGACTTGAATTATTTGCAGTGATCAAGTTTGATTTGAAAGTTCTTTTAGCATGTGTTTCCATGTCTGGGAATAGCAGTTTGATTGGCCAAACAGAAAGAGCTACATTGTATCTTAGGAGGTTGGAAAAGTTGGCATCCTTTATCACGGATAAGATGAATACATTTGAGTTGCCTATTCAAGCCTTTATGGAGTTGCAACTTGCTGGTGTCAAGACATTGGAGAGGCTAAATTCAATTGAGTTCTTAATTAAGTGTTCCATAAGAGAACATAATTGCGACAATGATTCTGTTGAGTTTCGAACTAACAAGGATGATGACGACGATCAATTCAATGATGGGCTTTCTGCTTTGATTACTGAGAACTTGGAAAAATACAACAAACTCCTTGTAAAAGCCCTTCACGTTTCTTCTCCTTTGGCAATCAAAATAGCAGCTCTAGATTGGGGACAAAAGTTGTGTGAGAATGTTATGTCTGTTATTAAGATCTCAAGCACAAAATGCTTCTCTTATGAAGCATGTGGAAATGCTGGTGTAATCATGAACTTGGTTTTCTCACTTTTAGGTGGTACATTTGAGAGGGAACCCGAAGTAAGATCAAATGTTGCAATAACCTTAGAGATGTTTATACAAGCAAGGCTCTTGCATCCTGTATGCTTATATCCCTTAGCTGAAGTGATACTGGAGAAACTTGGTGATCCGTTAACAGAGATACAAGAAGCATATGTGAGGCTACTTGCCCATATTTTGCCAACTACTGTATATACATGTGGTCTCTATGATTATGGGAGATTTAGACCTGTTGATCTCGGGTTTGGCAACACTACCAAGATGCACTGGACACAATTATTTGCCCTGAAGCAGCTGCCACTGCAGCTGCAATCACAACACCTGGTGTCAATCTTAAGTTACATTTCACAAAGATGGAAGGCACCTCTTTCTTCTTGGATCCAGCGCCTTATTCACAGTTGCCATAATTCAAAGGATGCTGTTTTAAATCAGCCTGAAGAAACAGGAAATTTGGGTGCCAATTGTCCATGGTTGGAGATACAAGTGGATGAAGGCATACTTGAAAGAATATGTTCTATCAATAATATAGCTGGTGCATGGTGGGCTGTACAGGAAGCAGCTCGGTACTGTATTTCTACACGTCTACGGACTAATCTTGGTGGGCCTACCCAAACATTTGCTGCTCTAGAGCGCATGCTGTTGGACATTGCACACCTTTTGCAACTTGATAATGAGCAAAGTGATGGGAACTTAAGCATGATAGGGTCTTCTGGTGCTCACTTGTTACCAATGAGATTACTGTTGGATTTCGTTGAGGCTCTAAAGAAAAATGTATACAATGCATATGAGGGTTCTGTCATTTTACCATCTGCTACCCGTCAGAGTTCTGTTTTCTTTCGGGCAAACAAAAAAGTTTGCGAGGATTGGTTTTCTCGTATATGTGAACCAATGATGAATGCTGGATTGGCTCTACATTGCAACGATGCTGTTATTCAATACAGCACACTACGGTTACAAGAACTCAAGAATCTCTCTGTGTCAGCTTTGAAGGAAAATCCAAGGGCTCAGGCAACTGATAGCATCCAAAATATCAGAGGAAGAAATAAAGGAGACGTCTTAAGAGTTTTAAGGCACATTTCACTAGCTCTTTGCAAGAGTGCTGAACCAGATTCTTTGATTGGTCTAGAAAAATGGGTTTCAGCTACATTCTCAACCATATTTGGGGATGAAAACCAGTCCTTCAATGAGTGTGGAACTGTTGGACCCCTTTCATGGATAAGCGGCCTTGTATATCAGGCAAGAGGTGAGTATGAAAATGCTGCAGCTCACTTTACACACTTGCTACAAACCGAAGAGTCACTCAGTTCGCTTGGCTCTGATGGTATACAATTTGTTATTGCACGCGTAATTGAGAGTTATGCTGCTGTATCTGATTGGAAATCTCTTGAAACCTGGCTATCAGAATTGCAATTGCTTCGTGCTAAGTACACTGGTAGAAATTATTCTGGTGCTCTGACAATGGCCGGCAATGAAGTTAATGCAATCCATGCATTGGCACGTTTTGACGAGGGTGATTATCAGGCTGCATGGTCATGCCTTGATTTGACTCCTAAAAGTAATAGTGAGCTTACCCTTGATCCAAAATTAGCCTTGCAACGAAGCGAGCAGATGCTTCTGCAATCGTTGCTCTTCCTGAAGGAAGGAAAGAGCGATAAGGTGCTTCATGACTTGCAGAAAGCAAGGTCAATGTTGGAGGAACCACTTTCTGTTTTGCCACTTGATGGGTTAGCTGAAGCATCACCTCTTGCTATTCAGTTGCACTGCATTTTCCTTGTAGAAGAGGATTACAAGCTTAAATCAACTGACGAGAAGACAAAACTTCAGCCTTTAATAAATCCTCTTCAGCCATTTCCATTCTCTATTAGTAAAGTCCGTCAAGATTGTAATCCATGGCTGAAAGTTCTTCGGGTTTATCAAACCATTTCCCCAGCTTCTCCAGTTACTCTAAAGTTCTGCATGAATTTGCATAGTTTAGCCCGTAAACAAAGCAATCTATTGCTGGCAAATCGTTTGAACAACTATATCAAAGATAGCATATCTGCTTGCCCAGAGGAGAGACATCGCTACCTTCTTGTCTTAAATTTGCAGTACGAGAGCATTTTACTGCAGTATGCTGAGAACAAGTTTGAAGATGCTTTCACAAACCTTTGGTCTTTTTTACGTCCTTCTATAATTTCTTCAACATCTAGACTATTTGACAAGGAAGAGAGAATTCTGAAGGCCAAAGCATGCTTGAAACTTGCTAGTTGGCTACGGCGGGATTTCTCAGATTGGAATCTAGAGAGTACTGTTTTTAAGATGTTAGCAGATTTTGATATGACGGAATCAACTTCAATTGGCAAAGGCGGCAATAATAACATTATAAACTGTAAACCGAATTTGGGCTCTATTATCGAGGAAATTGTGGGGACAACAACAAAATTATCTTCTCGTATTTGCCCCACCATGGGCAAGTCATGGATTTCTTATGCTTCTTGGTGTTTTAAGCAAGCCGGAGGCTCACTACCTGTTCAGAGTGAAACTACCCTGGATTCTTGCTTATTTTCTCCCATACTTGCTCCGGAAATTTTACCTGAGAGATTCAGATTGACCAAGGATGAATTTCAACGAATCAAGTCATTGCTTTTGGGTCTTCTTCAGGACAAAATTGATGTGGAAGGTTTCATAGATGAACAGGAAGAGGGAAGCCCTTGGCTTGATTCGGCAGAGCACTTGAGTACTGACAATCCTCTGAAGAAATTGGTTTCACATGTAATAAATATTATTGAAACCGCTGCAGGGGCACCGGGTGCAGAAAACTCTGGTGGAGAACGTCTTTCAGCTGTCGTATCTTCTCAATTAAGGAATTTTTTGTTAAATGCAAACTTTGGGCTGGGAGAATCTGACATAGTATCTGCATTGGATGATTTTGTTGATATTTGGTGGTCTTTGAGGAGGAGAAGAGTGTCCCTGTTTGGACAGGCTGCTCATGGTTATATACGATATCTTTCTTATTCTTCTTCCCATCTTGGCCATAGTCAAATGCCTGGTTCTGAAAATGACACTTTCAAGCAAAAAACTGGCAGCTACACTCTAAGGGCTACTTTGTACATATTGCACATACTTCTCAACTACGGTGTGGAACTGAAAGATAATCTTGAATCTTCTCTTTTGGTTGTTCCATTGTTGCCATGGCAGGTTGCATGCTAGATCTTGAGCTTTTACTTTAACTTCTTTCAGTTTTAAAAGGAGGCTAATTTGTTGAAGTGTTGTTTGAATTGTTTTTTTAGGAAGTTACTCCTCAACTGTTTGCACGTTTGAGTTCTCATCCTGAACAAGTGATTCGGAAGCAGTTGGAGGCTTTACTGATCATGCTGGCCAAGAACTCTCCTTGTTCTATAGTTTACCCAACTCTAGTTGATGTTAATGCTTATGAAGAGAAGCCTTCAGAGGAGCTTCATCATGTGCTGGGTTGTCTGGTAATGTGAAAAATTATGTTTGCATTTTGCAGCTCATATATATTTTTTTATAACAGTTATTTTCTTTCACATCATGTGGATAATTAGCATCAAATTTCTCACCATGCATCAATTCAACTGGCAAGATCTGGCCCTCTAGGCTGTGTTTTTTTAGTCAATATTTTCAGAGTGAGAAATGATTTAGTAATTTTGATATCTGATAAATATGTTTTGGTAGATTTTTGGATAAGCAATCATTTGGTTTTGGTAGAAAAATAAAACCAATCCTGAAGATTTACCTAATACCTTTCACCTTACAAGCTAATTTTGTGTGATCGAGTTAAACCCAAACTCAAATTTTATGATGGTATGAGAGCCTATTCAAGATTTGTTTCCCAGATATCCAGTCCTTAACATGATGTAAAATGGTGCGAAAAAGTGTTTATAAATGCTGGACATCCCTCACATTACAAGTAAGTTTTTGTAGGGTAGAGTTAGGCTTAACCCAAACTCTAAGATGGTATCAAAGCCTATAATTCATATATATACACATGAGGAGGGATCAAGTTGCTTCAAGAGTAATTTTGACTTGAGTTACTCTGCATGATAATTCATCATAACTATTGAATTTCACCAATCCAACCATTGGTTATAAATTTGAAAATTTGCTATTAAGCATATATAATAACTCTGCTCAGAGTTGTTCCTATAGTAATTTGATCCCCTTAATATAGATTTCATATGAATGCGTGACATACCCAAGAATGTGTTGAATTGTACTGCAACACAATGTCAAATTTGTCTCTTGATCTTTCCGTGAGTATTGGGTCTGTGCATTGAACTTGAAATGATTTTGTTTGTTCAGTAAAGAGGTTCAGAAAAGCTAACTGATGTTTGATTTTTCAGTGTATTTGGAGATATAGCATTCCCCGTATTTTCTCATATCCTAAGCATTGTCATTCTTCAATTCAATGTATTATATTAGTTTAGGTTCACATCCCAAAATAAGTGCTCAGAATTCTGAAGTCTGAACCTATAGCAACAGAATAACAACCTAGCATTAGTATTACTGTCTCAAGTTTGCATTAGTGTCCTCAAATGGGTTTGAAGTGTTGTTAGTGTGTTACTGTGAATATCATCATAATAAGTGACTCGGCATACTTAACAAATTATGCACACTAGTAAGTTTGAAATTAGATTCAGAGGGACAAGTATATATCAGTATGTTTTTCTGCCGATTAAGCATCTTGATGGGCACTCCTTTGTTTGACCAGGCATCTTTATCACAACATACATTCATTAGTTTGACAAATACATCAATTGTAATTATTGGTTTTTTACTGATCTTATCTTATATTGCTTGGTCAAAGTAGCATGTCGGATGATTAGATTTTGTTTGATGCAGAGGGAGCTTTACCCCCGATTGGTTCAGGATGTGCAGCTGATGATAAATGAACTTGGAAATGTTACTGTTCTCTGGGAGGAATTATGGCTAAGTACTCTTCAGGATCTTCACACAGGTTGTATTCCTTATTTTCCAATATTTCATTGATCATGGAATAATAATCTTTTTATTGAACTACATCGAATAATTATTGTCACCTTTTTAATGTCTGATGAATTTTATCGTTTCCTTTTACTGTGCAATTTGGAATTTCCTGTTAGTGAAGCGAAATGGGCCTAACTATATTTTTTTTTTGCAGATGTGATGAGGCGAATAAATGTACTTAAAGAGGAGGCTGCAAGAATTGCAGAAAATGTCACACTTAGTCACAATGAGAAGAGAAAGATAAATTCTGCTCGTTATTCTGCAATGATGGCTCCAATAGTTGTGGCTTTGGAACGTCGCTTGACTTCAACTTCTCGAAAACCTGAAACTCCTCATGAAGCTTGGTTCCAAGAAGAGTATAAAGACCCACTGAAATCAGCTATTGTATCCTTCAAGACTCCTCCATCATCTTCTTCAGCTCTCGGGGATGTATGGCGACCTTTTGATAGTATTGCTGCATCCTTGGCTTCTTACCAGAGAAAATCTTCAATTTCCTTACAAGAAGTTGCACCGCGCTTGGCTCTGTTATCATCTTCGGATGTTCCAATGCCAGGTCTTGAGAAACAAATGAAAGTACCTGATTCTGGCAAAGCAACTGATCTTCAAGGGGTTGTCACTATTGCTTCTTTCCTCCAACAAGTCACGATCTTATCAACAAAGACTAAGCCTAAGAAACTTGCTATACTTGGTTCGGATGGTCAAAAGTATACATATCTCCTTAAAGGACGAGAAGATTTGCGCCTTGATGCCAGAATTATGCAATTGCTGCAGGCCATAAATGGTTTTTTGCATTCTTCTTCTTCTACCTGCAGCAAATCTCTTGGCATTCGCTATTATTCTGTGACTCCAATCAGTGGTCGGGCTGGTCTAATCCAATGGGTGGACAATGTAGTCAGTATTTACAGTGTATTTAAATCTTGGCAAACCCGTGCCCAGCATGCACAGTTTTTGGCATTGGGTACTGCAAATACAAAATCCTCAGCTCCTCCACCTGTTCCTCGTCCCAGTGATATGTTTTATGGGAAGATCATACCTGCACTTAAAGAGAAAGGCATTAAAAGAGTGATTTCACGAAGGGATTGGCCCCATGAAGTCAAATATAAAGTTCTTCTTGATCTCATGAAGGAAGTGCCTAGACATCTTCTTTACCAAGAACTATGGTGTGCTAGTGAAGGATATAAAGCCTTCAGTGCTAAAATGAAAAGGTATATTTATGGAACTTTTAAGCATTCACTGGTGTATTTTGTGGTTGCCATTTATGATTAAAAATTGATGGTTAAAGTCCGTTGTCTAAATGTGGATTTGGTTTTTGGGGATTTATTTATATATTTTGGCGTGCCCCTTTATATGTATATTATGGAATTGGAACTGCATTTTAACAACAGAGTAAGTTTAGTTCATCCTTCTACACTTTGGAGGCTTGTGATTCTTTCATTACATACTAACTTATTCTAGACCTTTGATCCTTGTATGATCAACCAAGGTTGTCTTGATCTTCTTGTTATCATCAGGTGTCAAATACAAAGTTCTGTTTATTGACTATTTTATTTAATAGTTTTTCCAAACCCTATGTTGTTGTTGTTGTTGTAAATATATCATGATTGTCTTATTTTCTTCAATCTGTAGGTATTCTGGAAGCCTTGCTGCAATGAGTATGGTTGGTCATGTTCTGGGACTGGGTGACAGACATTTAGACAACATACTTATAGATTTTTGTGGTGGGGATATTGTGCATATTGATTACAATGTGTGTTTTGATAAGGGACAAAGACTAAAAATTCCAGAGATTGTTCCCTTCCGTCTTACCCATATGATTGAAGCAGCTTTAGGGCTGACTGGAATAGAGGGTAGCTTCAGAGCAAACTGTGAGGCAGTTATTGGCATTCTAAAAAAGAACAAAGACATACTTTTGATGTTACTACAAGTGTTTGTTTGGGATCCACTTGTGGAGTGGACACGGGGTGATTTTCATGATGAAGCTGCTATTGGTGGCGAAGAAAGGAAAGGCATGGAGTTGGCTGTTAGCTTAAGTCTATTTGCATCTCGAGTGCAGGAAATTCGTGTTCCCTTACAGGTACTTACCGAACTAAAAGCTACATATGTATATGCCTTCTACATAAGGAATCATGTCCGTATGTGGTCTGACATAATTAGATGAGTTGAACTCCAAACTTTGATGTACAGTGTGTTTGGAAAGTCAGGTTTTCTGTGGTGTGACTGTGCGGTAACATGGTGCTATGCCTGTGAGAGTAAGGCTAACGCACAGTGTAATCGTGCACATAGTTGAGACATAGTTTTGACTGCTAAGACAAATGTGTGCATCCACGTGAATGCTTGTGGTTCATCGGTCAGTTTAGGTTATCCATGATAGATGAGATAGTTTTAGAATTTGCATGATGTGTTTAAAATAAATATGCATGTAATTTCATATTTGTATTCTTTGTTTGTAGTAACCTTCATTTAGCAAATCCCGAGTGCGAAAGTTGCCATAATTCAACTTATCTAGGTGTTTATATATTTTCTAATACTTCCATGATATCTAAAACATTATTAATAGCTATATTTTCGTTTCCAAAATCTGAGCAGGAGCACCATGATCGATTACTGACTAGCCTGCCAGCTGTTGAATCTGTACTTGAGGTAATGATGAAAGAAATATCATGAATTGTTTGGCAACATTTATAGATCATGGGTTTGGTTAGATTTTTCTTAGATCAATTATCTCTTATTTAAATTGACTTTGAGATTTGTGTAACAGAGGTTTGCCGATGCTCTAAACCAATACGAGATTGCCTCTTCTATATACTGCCGAGCTGACCAAGAGAGGTCTAGCCTTACAATACACGAGACATCTGCTAAGTCAATTGTTGGTGAAGCAACCCGTAATGCAGAGAAAATTCGGGCTTTGTTTGAAATTCAGGCTCGGGAGTTTGCTCAAGCAAAGGCTACGGTTGCTGAGAAAGCTCAAGAGGCAATGAGTTGGGCTGATCAACATGGAAGGATTCTTGATGCTTTACGATGCAACTTAATCCCAGAAATAAGTTCTTATTTTAAGCTGAGTAACATGGAAGTTGCTTTATCTCTAACTTCTGCAGTTACTTTAGCAGGCGTTCCACTAACTATTGTGCCTGAGCCAACACAAGCACAATGCCATGATATAGACAGGGAAGTTTCTCAATTCATAGCTGAGTTGGATGATGGACTAACTTCAGCCATAACTTCTCTGCAAACATACTCCTTGGCCCTGCAAAGAATCCTACCATTAAATTACCTTTCAACCAGTGCGGTACATGGCTGGGCTCAAGTTCTTGAATTATCTGTTAATGCCATGTCATCTGATATTCTCTCTCTTGCCAGATGGCAGGCTTCTGAACTTCTTGCAAAATTTCATGTAGATAGCACTGATTCCATCAAATGCAGTTATGATGATCTTTGTTTTAGAGCGGACAAGTATGCTGTGGAAATAGAAAAATTGGAAAAAGAGTGTACTGAAATAGAAAGTTCTATTGGCTTAGAGTCAGAATCGATAACTAAGGATCATCTTTTGTCAGCTTTCATGAAATTCATGCAGTCCACTGATCTTTTGAGAAGGGAAGGTGGATATGATGAGACAAACAGTACTAGATTTTCAGGTGAGCTAGAAGAGGAGAGGGAGAAAGTACTAACAATTCTAAATATTGCTGTAAGCTCATTTTATAATGAGGTTCAGCATAGAATACTCAATATATATGGTGATTTGTCTGGAGGAAGAAACCAATACAATATGTTGCGGAATGATTCTGGAACTATTTTTGCTTGGTTTGAAGAACAAGTAGAAAAATGTGATCTCCTGACAGAGTTTGTCAATGATCTACGGCAATTTATTGGAAAGGACAACCCTTCTATTGATACTAACAAAGATAATTCAATGTTTTCTTCTGAAAGTAATTGGGTTTCCATTTTCAAAACCATTTTGAGTTCCTGTAAGGGATTGATTAGTCAAATGACTGATATTGTTCTGCCAGATGTGATTCGATCTGCAGTTTCATTAAAATCAGAAGTTATGGATGCATTCGGGTTGATCTCACAGGTTCGAGGGTCTATAGAAACTGCACTGGAGCAGGCTGTGGAGGTCGAAATGGAGAGAGCATCACTGTTTGAACTCGAGCAGAATTATTTTGTTAAGGTTGGTCTTATTACTGAGCAGCAGCTGGCTCTTGAAGAAGCTGCAGTTAAGGGCAGGGATCATCTTTCATGGGAAGAGGCAGAGGAACTTGCATCCCAAGAGGAAGCTTGTAGAGGACAATTAGACGAGCTTCATCAAACTTGGAGTCAGAGGGATGTAAGGACTTCTTCACTTTTAAAGAGAGAAGCTGATATTAAAAATTCCCTGGTTTCAGTTAATTGTCAATTTCAATCTCTAGTTGGTGGTGCGGAAGAAGAAAGCGATGTACATATTTTGGGAAGTAAAGCACTATTGGCTGCACTTGTTAAGCCTTTCATAGAACTAGAATCCAGTGATATTACGTTGTCTCCAGCTGATGGTTCTGTTGTGATTCCCTCAAGTAAATTTCATACTCTTGCAGATTTTATAAATTCTGGGAATTCCATTTCTGAGTATGTCTGGAAAGTTGGAGGTTTATTGGATGACCATTCATTCTTTATTTGGAAAGTAGGTGTTATTGATTCTTTTGTTGATGCATGCATACATGATGTAGCTTCGTCAGTCGAGCAAAATCTTGGCTTTGACCAGTCTCTCAATTTTATGAAGAAAAAGCTTGAAGTCCAACTTCAAAAACACATTACTCACTACTTGAAAGAAAGAGTTGCCCCTAGTTTGTTGGCCTGTTTAGATAGACAAAAGGAGCACTTGAAACAACTAACAGATTCATCAAAGGAACTCACTTTAGATCAGGTAAAAAAAGATGGGGCTGTGAAGAAGGTTTTACATATGCTTGAAGAATATTGTAATGCACATGAAACGGCTAGAGCAGCAAAATCAGCAGCTTCTCTCATGAAAAGACAAGTGAGTGAGTTGAAAGAAGCTCTTCGAAAAACTACCCTTGAGGTAGTTCAGATGGAATGGATGCATGATGTTAGTTCGATCCCATTATATAACAGAAGAATCTCATATGAGAAGTATCTTGATACGGATGACAGCTTGTATCCAATCATTTTAAACCTCAGTAGATCTAAGTTATTGGAAAATATACAATCTGCCATTTCAAAAATTACGTCGTCAATGGATAGCCTTCAGTCATGCGAGCAACCTTCTCTTATAGCTGAAGGACAGCTTGAGAGAGCAATGGGTTGGGCTTGCGGTGGTCCAAATTCAAGTAGTTCTGGAAATACCTCAGCTAAAAACTCAGGAATTCCTCCTGTGTTCCATGAACATATTAAGAAGCGGAGGGAAATTTTATGGGAATCTAGAGAAAAAGCATCAGATATTGTGAAGTTATGCATGTCAATATTAGAGTTTGAAGCATCAAGAGATGGATATTTGCTTATACCAGGGCAACCATATCCCTTTAGGAGGGCTGTTGATGGAAATACATGGCAGCAACTGTACTTGAACTCAGTAACAAGATTGGATGTTACTTTCCATTCTTATACACGTGAGTTTTCTATATTCCCCCGTAGTTAAATCTCTTTGCTCCAGTTAAACTTCTGCATGAAATTGGACATTGCTCTCCTGTTATTGTAATAGGTACTGAACAAGAGTGGAAGCTTGCACAATGCACTGTTGAAGCTGCTTCCAATGGATTATATACTGCAACCAATGAACTGTGCACTGCCTCTCTGAAAACAAAGTCAGCTTCTGGTAGATCTCACTGATCCTGGTTGCTATTCATTTGGAAATTGATGTTCATACACACATATGCATGCTTTATTTGATTTTTTGATGTAGTAGCATTGTCACTGCATATGTTGATTTAATATGTTCTTTACCTTTGTATAGGTGATTTACAGAGCACAGTTCTTTCAATGAGGGATTGTGCGTATGAGGCTAGTGTCGCATTGTCTGCTTTTGCTCAGGTTTCAAGGATGCACACCGCTTTAACTTCAGAATGCGGTTCTATGCTTGAAGAGGTGCAGTCTTTAAAGTACTTGATGTTGCCCTGTATTGCTGTGGATTATAATTTTCTTCGTGGTTCATATAATTTGATGTCTATTAATGTCCAATATATGCATTGATTATATGGTTCTATATTATGATTTTCGAGCTAATAACTGCTGAGTTCTATGTAGCTGAAGGACTTTTGGTTAATGATATCATGCATTGCATATTGTTTTCTAACTTTAATCTTAACAAGACCAAGTTGATCACTCGATCTAATACAGGATTTAATTTTGTATATTAATGTAATTTGATGAACTTGTTTCAAAAAATTTCTAGTTCTGTGACCCTTTCCTGTTAAGCATGTAACGGTAAATTACAAACCCCCTTCCTGCCAATAATCCCATTTCATTAAAAGGACTAGGTGTACAAATAAAAAAATTGACCCTGATTACCCAATCACCTGTAGCTTAAACAGTATGATTCCAATTCATAACAGGATTATTACTGTCACCTGTAGCTTGCAACGATCCATAAAAAGTGTACAATTTAGTTACCATGTGTTTCTTTAAACACCTCTGGTCTTCTTTTCATTGATTGTTTGTTACATGGAGTTGCTTTATTTTTGTAGGTTCTAGCAATAACTGAAGATGTGCATGATGTTCACAATCTGGGCAAAGAGGCAGCTTCGGTCCACCTTTCCCTCATGGAAAATCTTTCAGAGGTTTTTCTTATCCCTTTGTAGCTTTATTAATATGACAGTCAGGCTTTGGCCGTAACTCTATCAATTCTATATTTCCTGACATCAAACTTCCCCCTAAAGTAAAATTGTATTTTGGTCATTTTATGTTTTTGATAGGTGAATGCCATCCTTCTTCCACTTGAATCTGTGTTGTCTAAGGATGCAGCTGCTATGGCTGATGCTATAGCTAGGGAAAGTGAGACCAAAAAGGAAATATCACACATCCATGGACAAGCTATATATCAATCATACTGTTTAAGGATCAGGGAGTCTAGTCAGACCTTTAAGCCCTTGGTTCCATCTCTGACATCAGCTGTGAAAGGACTTTATTCATTGTTAATTAGGCTAGCAAGAACAGCTAATCTCCATGCCGGGAATCTGCACAAAGTAATGTTTTAAGTTTGAAGATATTTTTTTACTTGTTTCTCTTTTATGTGTGTGTGTGTGTCTACTACCAGAAATTCTGCACAAAAAAGTTGTGTAGTGATTTTGTTTTTGCTAATATTTTGAAAGAACAAATATAGATCCGTGCTCTCTGTTTTCAGGCTCTTGAAGGAATAGGAGAAAGTCAAGAAGTAAAATCACAGGATATTGCTTTGTCTACATCTGATGCTGGTGGTGGTGATGCTGTTGAGTTTGATGGTAAAGAAGGGGAGAGTCTCTCTAGGTCCGATGATGAAAAGACAGAAGATATTGTTGGCTTTTCTCAACTTTCTTTGGAAGAAAAAGGATGGATATCACCACCAGATAGCAGCTTCTGTAGTAGCTCAGGATCTGACATTACATCTACTGAAGTTAGTCTTCCTGATAGCTTGAATGATTCAGCAGAAAATACAGATATGCTTTCACAGGTGTCTAGTAACAGAAATCTTATTGGTCATTTACATACCACTTCATTGTCTCAAACTGATGTTGAAGAAATCTCACCTTTTGAGCTGTCAAAATCTTTTCTTCTGGAAGCTGATCTCGACAATGCTAATTCTGTGAAGTTAACCGATGAGGCCACCGAACATCCCAGTGATCAATCTGTTGTCAGTTCTTCTGTCTCTCAGAATCCATCGAATGAGAACTTAGACAAATTTGATGGTGAAGATGATCTGCTTTCTACTAAAGCTAAGAATGGCACAGAACGCCGAGACACTCCTGATGTTGACATCAACATCAGTACCCGAGTAGGAAGGGGTATATATTAAGTCCTTTTTCAACTATTTATTTCTCGTCTTGTCACCTTTCATTTGATTTAAATCTCACATTATTAACCAAATGACTGAGCTCCATTTAAGGGCGAATTGTTTGAGAGAACCTGAGTTTAAATCCTGGCTGGAGCTATTATTGGCTAGACTTTACTTACCTCCCGGCCAAATTCCGATTACTAGGGCCCCCTTCCTTGGGAACCGGAGGGTTAAGACAAAAAAAATCTCACATTGTAAAAAAAATTTGGTATTTTATTTTTAACCAGTGAAAGAATAAAAACCTTATAAAGTTTACATTACCTATATCATGTTAAAAAAAGATGCATTACTCTACTGAACTTAAACCACTTACACTAGGAACAGCTAACAATCTTTTACACCTACCACATAATATTTGTGTTCATTTCGCTTCATAGAATTTTATGTGATTGAAAATTGCCTGGAAATAAAATTGATATGCCCTTTTGTGTTTGCTCTTATCTCTAGGCAAAAATGCATATGCCTTGTCAGTATTGAGGCGGGTTGAGATGAAAATTGATGGTCGAGATATCTCTGAACGCAGGTATGGGTATATAGCTATTATTGGAACTCAATCTTCTGCTGAATTTTTTCACTGATACAGAACCTCTTTGAATTTCAGAGAAATTAGTATCGCAGAGCAAGTAGATTATCTACTAAAGCAAGCTACTAGTGCAGATAATCTCTGCAACATGTATGAAGGTTGGACACCGTGGATTTGAGGTTTCAAGAGGTTTCTCATACTAGAACATCTTAAATTGAAGTTCCATTCCCAATGTCATCCAAGAACTGGCCTCTGGCATTGTTCAGTTGATCAAGGTGAGGAGTAGGACCTTTGGTGTGATTATTTTCCTTGTGATAAGGAAGCCCCCACTCCGAGAACTTGTGATAAGGAAGCAGGTCCCATTAGTCTGGCCATATAGTGAAATCTACCAACGATCCCAAGTAGTAGTCTATGCATGGCCGAAACCGAACTGCATTCTGTTTAGATTATGCCATCCCTTTGATTTGAGCATTTATCCTGGCAGAGTTAAGATTTCACACCTTGCATTTGGGATTGCATCTGCCATCCCATGACACGCGGCAGAGAAGTCCAAGGCTCACAGTTCTTCTTGTGAGAGATGTAAAAAATTATGTGCCTTCTCTTCTGATGATGTAAACCATGTACTGCAGCTTTGAACATCTCTAGATTCCACTGCCATATTCATTGAGGAGTAAGAATCCTGAGTTCTTGAAGGCCTATAGTAAAGATGCTGTATGCTAGCAATGCTGTGGATTATCTATCCAGTTATTATTTTGGCTGGAGCATTACATTTTACCAAAACTGAAGTCCAGCATCAGTTGCATATATCCATGTAATATATAATATATAATAGATATAGGTCAATTGATCAACTGCACTTTCCTTTATTGTGTAATGGGATGTATTCTGTTCTGCCCAAGATTGATTTGGTGATTGATATTTGAATTGTTTGAAATTATTGTAACTTTCAGGTTATTTACCCTTATAGAAGGAAGGAACTTGTATGGCATTTGCTTGCTGGATCCAATAAAAATAAGAAAATCTAATTTGGCTGTTTCTCAAAATACATAACTGCTATACGCAGTCACACGCAATAATCAATCCTGACCGTACAAATTAGATCGGACAGCCATGATGCATCTAGTATAATTTCTTACGGTTTTGATCTCGACTGTTAATATTTAATTGGACGGTCCAAAGCAGTTACTGTGTTACGGACGGTCTGCATTAACGCAGTGACTGACTGCAGGATATCTGTTTTCATATCAGGTCCATATCATAATATCTCTACAGAGAAGAAACTAAGCTCTCTCTCTATCCTAAATGAGGACCATATGCATATCCAAGCTATGAATGATACTATTATTTAAAATAGTAATATTGGAAACAGATAATCATCATTTCTTGATATGCAAGAATTATTCATTTATGTTTTGAGGTGAGAAAAGATAATCATCATCATCTTCTCTCCGCCTCTGTTAATGCAAACCTCGTACGTCCTCGTAACTGAGCCAACAGATTTTTTGCAAAGTTCCAAAATAATTCAACTTTTATATGGGTGGCGCAAGTTGTATATGCATGTATAGTATAGTGTAATATTACCATGGTATCACAGCATCACTAGCGGTTTTGCATACACAAGATAATAATTTATATACTTTAATCTTTTTGATGCATGGATATATAATACTTTAATCTCATACCACGGTATGTAGCTAGCGGTTTTGAATATACAAGATAAAAGCTTGTGTAGTTTTATACTTTTATTGAATTAAAATATATTTTTCTTCCAGTATTTTCAGCTCAACCAGTCAACCATTAAGTTACATATTTTATTGCTTAACCAAAGGAGTGAATGACTTCCTTATCCTTATATATATATATATATATATATATATATATCTCACTCAACTCCAATCAAATCCAAAGCAAACAAAAAACATCCAATCCAATCAACTAGTAGTGTCTTTCCTTCCTAATTTATAATAGTGATGTCTGGACTTGTGGATATATGGACAAATGAGATGTCCAAACTCAGAGTAAAGGAAAAGGATCAAATTCAAAGTACCTACTCCACTCAACCTGAAACTAGCCAACATCAAAAGAACAACACTTCAACTTGGTTTGCTACAACCGTGCAATTTTTCAAGCCTAGGTTGCTATTTTCTGAGGCTTCACTTTCCATGCTTGAATGTTTTAACCCTTGAATTGGAAAGGTTAATTAATTAACACTTTGAGGTATGTTTGAATTCGTGATATAAGATGGAATGCAGTGGAATGAAACGAAATAGATCGGTTAGATTTTTAAAAATAAATAATGTTTCATTTCATTTTACTTCGTTCCATTCTATGTCACGCATTCAAATATTTCAAATGTTTCTTAACCCCCAATATACTACTACTTGTGTGTATAGTTCCTCCAGATTGTTCAAAAAAATTCCCTTTTTTGGTGTGCATTAGGGAAAATACAATGCTTAAAATAAAATCTAGATTGTAACTCTTGTTAGTTTGTAACATGTCATGAATTATTTTGAGTTCTATGTTTGATGATACATATATACATCATGTATGTACAAATTAACATCGATTGTGTTAGAGTTTATTTAGATCACACGCTTATTTTTTTTCACATCTTTTATGTTTGATGAATTCGAAACTTCGCAGTTGTGTAGATTTTAGGTGGTGTTTTTCATTTTATTTATAGGTATAAAAATAAATTTGTCCAACAAGACTTGCTTAAAAAATAAAATTAATTATGAAAAAAACTATAAAGAGAATATATTGATAGCTCCGTCATTTTGTTGGGGTGAAAATTGATAGCTCCTTCTATTCATTAAAAAAGGTAAATAATGATAGATTCTTCATATTCGTTAAAAAATAGGGGCAAAAAGGATAGAAAACTCAAAAAGTGACATATTTTTAGGCTTTGATTGCAAGTTTAGAGAAAGCGAGCGAGGGAAAATTTTTGAAGGTAAATAAGAAACAAATAAAAGAAATAAAGGAGTTTGGGAGGAGAAATATTTGAAGAGTTTTTTTTTTTCATAATACTTTTTTTTTTTAATTTGGTAGAACTCAACAATTGTATTGTAGAGGATTTTGAAAGGTTATCAATTCTTCAAATTTAATTTATGTTGTTATAACAATTTTTAAGATTAAAAATATGTTTGGACGAAATACATCAATTTTATTTGATCAATTTTTAAGAGAGTATTATCTCCATCACTAATTATAAGACATTCATGAGAACATTTCTTGTCCCTTTTTATAAGATCTTATTTTATTTTTCAGTCATATTTATTATTTTTTTATCTACATATCCTTAACTATTTTACCTATTTGTTTACACCTTACATAAATACTAGTATAATAAAATATGAATAAATAATCTCTCTTACAGAAATAAACTAGTATGAACATTGAACGACATATACATACCGACAATAAGTTTAGGAAAATATAATGTTAACATATGTTCTAAATGCACATATTAAGAAACTTAAGAAATTACTTTTTACCTGAAAAGTTGAACATTTTACTTTTATAAATTAAAATATCACCATTTTTTATACAATTTTTTCTATTTTAAAATGATTCATAAATTTATTAATTACTATCGACCTTTTCAATTCTAGCAATAAAAAAAGCAATCATTGAATGCTGGAGACTATATCTCGATCATATTCAACAGGTCCAGCTCCCTCAGACCCTCACCACCTTTGGATGGACCCTGCATTGTCTCATTCATGTTTGGGATAACTCCAATTACTTACTTTGAATTCAGTTTTTATGGTACATACTTTGAATTGAGTTGATTTCTAATATCTTCTATTTTCCCCTCAATATATGTCAAAACAAAAATGCAATAATAATTAAGGAAGATTAAATTACTTTAGTGACTTAGAAAGCATACTAAAAGATGGTCACATCAATAAAAAAAAAATACAGAAACATATATTATTTGCTGATGTTTTGAAGATACTACCCAAACTTAATTAGTCTCATTGTAGTTTTTTTTATTTGGACTTGACACATATTTAAACAAACGGAAAAAGGAGATTTAAAGCCTTAACTCTTAATACTTTTATTTTGACAACAGTCTTAATACTATATCTGTTTCTTTTTACAAAAGACTGAAAGAGTATACAAAATTAATATGTTTATTTAAATAAATACTCCCTTTGTCCAAAAAACAAATCTTTTTTTTTTCTTATAATATAAGAGAAAATACATAAACATTTATCTTTTTAAGAAAAAATTATTTTCTTTTTTACCTTTTTTACAACAAATAAAAATTAAATTTACATTTTTTCATATAATTTTTTTCAAAAAAAACATATTTTCAATGATTATATTTTCAATTTTTTTTTATAAAAAGGTGCCGCGAAGTGGCAATTTCATACCAATAAGGCAATAATAGCAAAGGCAATAGTCACACCGCAAAAGAAATGTCCCACAGAATGAATATTCCCAAAGTTTTGAGTATATCCATTGTTTCCTTACTGTGTGCCACCGCATCCAAGGTGAACCAAAGGCTTTGTCAAAAAAAAAAAAAAAGTGAACCAAAGGCATGCAATTGGCCCCTAGTTTAGTTTTTTTCTTTTTTTTTTTGCCGTAAATCAAATGTTCGCTAAGTGTAATTATAAAAGCTAATCTTTCGACTAATAATGAATTAATTCACGTGTTAAGGATCTTAGTTCATTAAAGTATATGATCAAATGTTTAATTCTTAACTATATGTTTGAGAAAATATATTTAATTGGGAGGGAAGAATTAACTTTATGTGTCTGATAGATTCTCGACGGAAATTAATCATCGATAACGATGGTAAAAACTTCGTACTAATATCATATATTGTAACCAAAAAAAGGCTAATATCTCGAATTTTATGACATCCAAATAAACGACAAATTCACTCTAAATTTTAATGTTTCTACATGTCCAAATTAAAAATCAAATCTATAGGACATTGGTTAACTAAAAGAACCTCGCACCATAGCGATGACAACGAGTAGGGTTGGATGCGAGTTTGGTATTATCTAAATCCGAACGACAATCGGGTACCAAAATACCACCCGAACCCGAGCTCACATTAACAAAAGTAAAAAAAATTACGGTAAATTCAAAGAAATTACGGTCGACAACATGCTAACATTGTCTTCAATATTAAAATATGGATAAAAATTAGTCTACAACATACTAATATGTGAGAGATAATTATATAATTTAATATATAACAAATGTGGTTTCAGATTTCGAATGTGGATTTGACACTACTCGAATCTAAAATATCGAGTATTACTCGAACCTGAAATCAACTCAAGTTTTTACCTGTTAAATCGGGTTCGGATGAGGCCAGCAGATTTAAGTTTTTTTTGCCATCTCTTAGGTTGGGTTTTTTTCCCATCCCTTGGGTTGCCCCTAGTTTAGTTTAGTTACACACAAATAAATCACACAAACAAAACTAAGGGCAATTACGAAACCTTCCTTATATATGACCCATTCACTCATTCATTACTTCCATCCTCAAAACAAAGCAAAACAAAACACAAAGCCAAAGAAATTAAGAAAAATAATGTCTGCCATTGTAGAGGTATGGGTTGGTGAGCTAACCAAGCTCACAGAAAAAGTTCTTATCTTCTCAAAACCCAAACAACAAACAAATCAAAACAACAAAGACACCGTTTCTGTTTCCTCCAAAGACACATCTGCCTCTACCTCTTCTTCAACTATGTCAGAGGCAACCGTGTGTTTGCTTATGGATCGATTCGTTCCTTGGTGATATAATATACTCTAGTAACATGTATATATTCTAGCTTCTTATGGTATTTTTTTTTTGCAAGATCAATTAAGATGCATGTTTTGTATTATTGTATATATACTCTATCCATCGATCTATGTATGTTAAATTTTCATAGTAATGCAAATTTACTTCTCTTGCTCTTACCAAAGGATTTTTGACATGTTCAATTTCATATCATACACAACAAACGGATATGCTCGTAAAAAAATGGGTTAATTACATTTTAGCTCTGTAAAATAAAATAGACTAAAGTTGCTTTATTTTATGTAATTTTTTTTATTGATTTACCCATATGTAATGTAAGATTTTGTGTTTTACCTCCCTTGATTCAAGTCAACTGTCGCAAAATAATAATTTTAGCAAGGTTTTAAACCGCCGCAAAACAAAACCGCCACAAAATATAATTTTAGAGAGAGTTTTAAACCGCCAGAAAACAAAACCGCCTCAAATTATATTATGGTTGACTTGAGTCAAGGGGATAAAACACAAAATCTTATATTACAGGAGTAAAACAACAAAAAAATTACGAGGAAGTAAAACAATTTTGGTGTATTTTAGGTAAAATGTAATTAATAAGGTTTCACGATCATAATTCATAAGGTTTTGTTTTTTAATGTACATAAAAGTTTATAGGTTACTAGATATTTTTTTTGAACAGGTACTCTTTAATATCTGGAAGATATTTGTCAACATTAAAACAAAAATATCATGGTCTCCAAGGTATTTGAAAAAAGTGTTTTTTTTTTTAAATTAGTCTTCTCATTTCATACATCAATTTCTAAACCGTTTGTAGAACTTTGTTTTAACATATTATTTTTTTTTTGTAACAAAAAATTATTCTGGTGAAAAAATTATAAGGAGCTTGCCTCCTCAAATATTGTTGTTGAAATTGTCTTATAAATTTTAAGCAATTAAGTAGTTGAATATTTGTAAGAGTCATAATTCTCTCCACTATACTAGCTAGATCATTTGAGTTCAATTAAAAAATAAATGCATTCTAACAAGCTAAAATGAATGAAATGAAAGGTGATCAACACTATGATTGATTATAAGTAAAATTTTATTTTTCAAATCTATTGAATAACTGCTTTTCAATAAATATTCAACAAATATGAAAAATGAAGGTTTTCTTATAATTACAGTAAGAGGGCGTTATAGGCGGATCTACAGTTATGTGAGCTCGGTCAGCTGCCTAGGCTCTTGTCAACATTTTAAATATTTTTAGATTTTTTTAAGATTTAATTTAGAGCAAAACTAATATTTTTTATTCAAAACGAAAATAAAAATTCTAACTCCATCACCGGAGGACGTAAAACTCAAATTGATAGTGATAATACTCCCTTTTACCTTCATTATAAGTAAAAACTAATTTTTAGATACATTGAATAATTAATGTATTAAATACATTAGTTATTCAATGTATCTAAAAAGTAAATTTTACTTATAATAAAGGCCCGAAGGAATATAAAGAGTCCTCATGGCATGAAAATTCCATTGAAATGAGGCTATTTGGATAAGGTTATCCCTTGAAAATCTCATGAGGCTGCTGCTTTTAGATGAATTGATTATTTAGACATTGATGAATAGCGACAGTTAGTTATTGATTTGATGTGATGCAACTCATGATATATGCATTTGTTAAAGTATGTATTCTCTAATCTTAAATATAAACAAATACATTAGTCAAAATAAATAGATTAAGTTAATGCACCTATCCCTAATTTTAGATAAATATATCAATTTTTAATAAATTTTTACTTATATTTAAAATCGAAAAGAGTAATCACACTCCTTGTGCAGGTTTTTGAGAATAAGTTAAGTTTATTTAAATATTTTTTTGGAATAAGATTAAGTTAGGTTTTAAGATACCTTGTTTAAATTGACTTACTTAGACATATCTCTTGGGATAAGTGTTTGTATGATTACTTCGGAGATAATAACATAAGAGCTTACGAGCTCTCATCTCAATTGAATTTCATAAACTCTCCAAACAAACTAATGATGTAATAGGAGAAATGAGATAGAGATAAAATTAGGTATGAAATAAGTGTATGAAATTAAAGAGTGTATGTATAATGTATATATATCATTGTTGTTTAAGATAGACTTCTTTGTCCCATTTGTTTTCAAAATGTAAAAGATTTATTTTAAATAAGCTCAAAATGTTAATAGATAGTGTGTGTTATGTTAGTGGAGGGACGTTATTACTCCAACTCCTATCCTATGTTCCTTCCCCTCAAATCAACTCATCTAACTTATATGTAGAAAATATATCTTAAATGTTAGTGTGAAAAATATATATGGCAAGAGCAATGTCTCAACAAAGTCATGGCAACAGCCCTTGAGAGAATTGAGAGAAAGAAACGAATGAGTGGTTAAAAATGTGAGTGGTTAGTATCGTATCGTTTATAAATGAGATAAAATTATTAGAAATATAAAGAATAATAAATTAGGTATACCTAATATCTTAAAAAAAATTTCTAAGTGGTGTTAGATTATATTGATTTTTTCTATGTGGTCTAAGATAAAAAAAAAAATTCTATGTGGTCTTAGAATAATAATGTAGGCATTTACATTTCAAAAAAAAATTAGTATTTCAATAAAATCACTACCGGCATGATAAAGTCACTACTCATTAGTGTAGGCTTTTACATTTCAATAAAAATATTAGTACAGACTTTAAATAACGGCCCAAAGCGTATTTGATGGCATGCATCAGCCCATATATCTGTACGTTGTAAAGCTTAAGTATATCCTAAGACTTTTGCTTTTCATGCCCTGTCATTTTTTGCACACCCTCGAAAAACAGATAAATGCCCCCTCGCTATTTAGGCAACGAACTATTGTACACTATGTGTGTAGCGAGTCAAATATTTTTTTTCACTAAACAACAACGTCTATATCATTCACACCTCAGATGAAACAACACATAAATTTTAACTTAATATGTTCGCTCGTAAGCAAGGAACATAATTGTTATAGAAAAATACATTGCACTACAATTTTAATGACATGAGTTTTATTAATTTGTATTACAATCAAAAACAAAATTACATTAGACAGACAAAATGCTTTCTGTAAATGAAAATTTTCTCCCTATAACTGAAAAATTACAAAGAGTTTCCGGTTCAATATAATACTTAACTGATTTTCAGGTGGTAAATGAGAGAGTTTGGTCTAGAAGTTCCACTTGTTTTTCAACTATCATATGATCTTTTGATGGACATACCAGCCTCCACCTCTCTCGTTTGTTTCAGTTAGTCATATCGTTTCAAATTAGGACACAAAATTTTCTTCGTCGATTATTATATCGCTCCCAACCATGGTGATTAAACAACACATGTGGGAACGATATGAGTAACCGACGACAGACCTTGCATCCGTTCACACAAGACAAAACTACCAAAATTAAAAAAAAAAAAACAAAGTATAATAAAAAAGGGAAGAATATGAGAGAATGAGGTTCAATGAGTAAAAAATTCACACATATGGTGCCTATCATAGATTCTGATTGGTTGAGCCCGTGTCACTGTCTTCCACGTGGCCACTATTGACACCCTCAAATCTCTTTTTGTTTCTATAATATCAGATGATGTTGATAAAATTTTATCATTCACTTAATATTTTGATTGGTAATAAACATTGAATTCAAGTGATTCCTAAGTAAAATAATAACCATTAGTCAAATATTATTTAGCTAGTGACCGAACTCTATTATGAGTCATTCTTTTAACTATCAAAGAGTTAAAAAAAAAACTGACCTTCAAACCTAAACTTAATTTGTTTAGAATAATGGCTGCAATTACAGCCACTTTACATATTGGTGATAAAAAATTATTACAAAAAACAACAAACGCTTGATATAAGATTGTTCATGTTTGCGGCACAAGCTAGATAAAGACGTGATGAAACATGAAATATAATGTAAGCATCCTTAAAACACATCTATATTTTCCATTGGTAGATTTTTTTCAAGTAAACTTGTCCTCAACAAAGAAAGTTGTAATTACCTCTATTTTGAGCCAGGTGACGAGATATTTAAAAACACATTGGATTTATTTGACAAGCAAAATAAATTAGCTTATAGTTTTTTTATTTTTTATGAACATAAATTAGCTTATAGTTGAGCTTGTAGCTTATAAGTTTATATATATGATTAAAAAAACGCATATTTGATAAACATTATTTTCTTACAAAATTATAGCTTCTTATATAATTTACTAAATAACTTATACGTTTATCAGTATTTTCTGTTTCAATTATCAATTCAACATTGTGCATGTAACCAATGGTTGTCACTTTATAATAGTTCGTTCTATTTTATAAGAGAAGGGACACACATCTTGATTAAGCATAAACAACTTCAAATATAAAGACAGTCACAACAATTATATAAGTGTTTAACTATTATATACACATTTAGAGTTTCTAATTGATCCCTTCCATCCCAAGTACCCCAAACAAACGGGAATCTGAATGCTGACATGACCATAGTATATACCTTAAAACCACAAAAAATACACAAATTTAAGGAAACCTTTCAAGTTTCAACAATAAAAACAAAACACTGAATGTCCTCTTGCTCTCTCAGCATATATAACAGAAAGTGAAGCTTTGTCCAATAGTACCAATTTATGTGTAAAATGTCCTGTGACGAATCAAGGCCAACATTACTCCCTCCCATTAGGGGCAGCCAGGCGGCTATATGTAACAAAAAATCCCTGCCAATCTCCTTCAACAGCACAACCAAACAATCTTTACTTTACTTGCTCCAAGGGAAACCAAATTGGTCCTTTCAATTTCATCGGCTACAACCACACCCTCCGATCACGGTTAATCTCAACCGTCCATATTCAACGAGACTGCCATTCGATTTATATCCTCTCTTGCCAGTTGCCACTAATTGATCTTGCTCGATCCCAACTATTGATTTTCATCAAATATTTGCGGTCAACATCATAGTATAATTGATGGACAAACAGGAGAGGATCCAGTCCAGATCACCCGTCTACCACCACCAATTTGTTCGATTTCCCCTTTACCCTTTTATATATCATCATCATCATCAGTTATATACATTCAGATACAATATTTTCTCAACCTTAATTGTCAACATCCCTAGGAAATTAATTAATACACATAATAGTTTATCAATCAAGTGTATGCACAAATTTACAAATAAAAAACTGAATATTATTTATTTATTTTTTTACAACTGCGTCCTATTGCTATTGCTGACATTCATTGTTCTCGGAGAAGAAGAAGAAGAATAAGGTGCAATTGGAGATGTCCAACCTTGGAGCAATCTCAATTCCGGCGCGTGTTCAGACACGCGCCAAACTTTCACCGACTTATCTAAACTTCCGGTGTAAACTATCCACCGTGGATTATTCTTTTCACGAACATCCTCCTCGTGATCTTCAACAGCAATGCATTTAACGGGACCAGTATGTCCCGTTAAAACAGAAAGACACACATGGATCCCATTCTCACCACGCTTCCAAACACAAATATTCTTATCAGCGGAACCGCTGAAAACAAGATTCCCCGCCGTCGCAAGACACAAGACGGCGAGTTTGTGTCCTTTTAAAACACCACCGTGAGTTAGATTATTCTTCCTCTTACGTTCCCAGAAGTTAACCAATCCGTTCGACGAACCGCAATAAATAACCGTCGATGCACGGTTAACCGTTAAAGCCGTTACTGCGTTTTCTTGCTCCAACAGAATCCTATCCAACACATGCTTTGTTTTCTTCCCATTACCTTCCGTTTCTCGTTTCCACATCTTCACCGTTCCATCGGCGGAGCCGGTGAAAACATAGCATTCAAATGCAGCAACCACCGCATTGACGGCGTCATCATGAGCGTTAATAGATTCTAAACACTTAAAATCTGAAACTCTCCAAACTTTAAGCGTTTTATCCCACGAACCTGAATACAACAATCCTTCTTCTTGATTCAAACTCAGACTCGAAACGGCGTCGAAATGCTTCACCTTCACCGCGTTTCTGCGTCGCCGGACTTCGACGTAGTTCTTCGGATTCATTGAACTTTTGACATAATCTTTAAAAGTTGGTAAACTTCCAACACGCTTATGAGTTTTGAAATTTCTTGATGAAATTTTCCAAACTCTGATTTTTCCGTCTTGATGACCGGTGAAGATATTTCCATCGGAGATAACTATGGTTTTAACCAAACCACTGCTTGATTTAAAACCGGTGTAATCTTTCAACTCTTTCCACACCCTAATGTTTTTGCTATCGGAACCGGTGTATAACAAGTCACCGGAAACTGCTAACGAATATATATGACCTTCTTCGCGAACAAGCGAACCGATTAGGCCGTTATCAAGGAAGTAATTGTCGTTGTTGTCGTAGCGATGGCTTTGGTGAAATAGATTGATTGCTTCTGATGATGGCATTAACCATGGTGATTTGTTGAGAGGAGAAGTAGATTGATTCCATGGAGACGTTGTGTTCGAATTCGGCGAAGCAGTCATGCTGCTGTCCCCGAAATATGTAGCGAGACTCGCGGTTGAGGCGTTGCAGACCGGGCTCACGGTTGAGGCGTTGCTGACGGGGCTCGGAGCATTGCTGTGAAACAACGTTGGTTCAGATTGGAGAAAAGCTCCTAAAGTTGTTCTATGTATTTTTTCATTTGTATTACTACTATTTGTATTATCTATCAACATGGTTGAACCTTTTGCGTTTGTCATTCAAGGTAATAAAATGTAAAACTCAGAGGTTTTGGTTGTGTTGGTTTTTGGTCTAGACAGATATCCACCGCCGAACGCAGGTGTAAATTTTGTGTTGGTTTTTGGTCTGGACAGATATTCACCGCCGAACAAAGAGGTTTTGGTTTTGTGTTGGTTTTTGGTCTGGACAGATATTCACCTTCGAACGCAAAGGTTTTGGTTTTGAGTTATGGTTTTGATGATTGGAGAAAATTGAAGAAGATAATAGTATATTTTGAGGGTGTGATATTTTAGTTTTTGTTTAGTTTGTTTTTGTATAGTTTTGAGTTTGTGTGGTTGAAGAGAATGGAAAGAAAAACTGGGAGAGATTTTAGGGGATGTGTGTGTATATATAGTGAGATAAGAGGTGGAGGAATGAAACAGTGGTTAGAGAGGACACGTGTTAGTTTGACCGGAAACTGGTTTAGCTGGTAATTGTTGAATCTGAAAAAGGTTAAGAAAAATAAAAATAGGATAGGACACGTTATGTTTATTGTTGAGTTTTTATGAGTTAAGTGCGTGTTTGTTTGTGAATGCGATTTTGTGAATTGGGATTGTAATATTTGACTTTTATGAAATATTTATAGAAGGGTGTTAAGGAAAGGGTTGTGTATGGGATTTGACCTTCTATTTCTCTATAGAATGTGGTTAAAATTGCACTTTTCAGCTGATTCACGATTGTGTTTAATTAACGCGCCTTGTAAATTACCCGTGGTTATGTGGTCCTATGGTGTGGACGGTTTGACTGAGTTTGGCTTAAAAGCTTAATTAATTACCAAGTGGTTCTATGGAGTAATTGTATTATCATCATCCACTTTGTAATTTGGAATATATTGAGTCGTTTCAAATTAATCATTGAGTTACTCCCTCTGTTTATGTATTACTCCTATGAGAAATTATAAGAACTTTATATGTTGAAAATATTTGATTGTCAATATATTTACTTATTCCATTATTCCAGTTAATATTTACTTTTATATATCAATATCAATAAAAATATATAGTTAAAGTAGATTATGTGAATAGTCCGCACGTAGCTCAAATGACAATGACACTTATTTAGAAACAAATAGAGTAATAATTAGAGGTGAAAAATCCAAAGTTTTATCATTGAATCGCTGAAACAATGAAATTTATTAAACGTTAGTTGGTTTAGCAGTGGTTTGACGTTTGATTTGGTATGGAGGACCGCGATTCGATCTTCGTAATTGCGTTTAGGAGATGACTGAAATCATTTGATGTCAGAATTCTCCCCAAACTCTAGATTACTAGAGCCTCTTCTTTTAGAAACTAGAACGTGAAAGCTACAAAAGACATTTAATTTTATCAAATACTCGCAACTAATTGATGCTAAATTTGAAAAGAACTATATTCGATACCGCAACTATGTTTGATTGGTGGTAAGAAAATGATTTGGGTAAAAAAAATGAAACATTATTACATTAAATATTTAATATTGTTTATAGTATTTTTGTACTGTACAAAAGAAGGCCAGATACGCAACAATGAATTTCCTTCTTAGTACATAAATTATCATTATTCTTAATGCATGTAGTATATATATTGCTATTTCACTAATATTATAACATAATGTTCTTGACTAAAAAATAAGTAAATTATAGCACAACGTTGCAAATGCTTTTGCCCTACAATAATTCTTTAATTAGCAAAAATGAACGTGCATTCAACTACCATTTTTTTAATAATATTTAGCTAAGGATTAATCTATTCTTGTCAAAAAGAATTCCCAATCTAATAGAAGTATTTGAAGTTCATATATTGTAGATACTTGATTCCTCCGTATCCACATCTAGTCAATTAACTTGTTTTCCTTTGGTCCTTCTAATTAATAATTATTTTACCTTTCAAAAAGAAAACTTGTTCTCCTTTAGTATCGATCGTCAACTTGACTTTTGATTGCAGAATTAACTTGTCATGTATGCAAAATAATTTCATGTGCATCGCACACAGACATGTTTTACATACTAGTACGATATTTTGTTTAATTCAAAACAAAAGATCACCTAACTATATCTATACTTATATGGGTTAGTGTGGAAAGGTGTTTTTTTATCATTGAAAGATTAATTTAACATATAGAACTGCTACTATATATTGATGTTATGTTTTTATTTTTAACTATGGGATATTCACACACACTTAAAGTAGAGGGACATAAATTTGAACTCCAATTATAAACCTCCGTCTTAATAATTTTAATATATTTTATCAGTTGAGTTAAAACTTATACACACTGTTGATTATGTTTAGACTTATGAATGGTTTGTTATTTAATTTGTTCTGAATTTGAGGCTCATGCTAGACAATCCAGAATCCAGAATTGCAAAGACCCAACAAATTAAAGTTAACCAAAACAATACAGATATATTCTCTCCGTCCTAAAATATAAAAGAAAAAATAGACATTTATGTTTTATAAGTATTAATTTTATTTATTTTTATAAAATTAAATGCAGATTGCATTTATTTTTCCTTCTCTCCCATTTTATCAATAAACAACAACCAATGAAAAATGTTTTTACATCTTCCTATGCAACTTATTTCAAGAAAAATTTAACAAAATCATGTTTCAAATTTTTATGTTTTAATTTTCTTAATAAGTATAATTTTTTTATTTTCCCTTATATTTTAGGACGGAGGGAGTCCTACTTATTACACATTGAAAAATTTCACATGAAAATTAAAACGATAGTAGTCAAAATGTTTGGGTGATGAGAATTGACAAGTCATAAGTTTTTAGAATTGAACCGTATCGTATTCCTACGCGGCACCAACTATCCAAAACTAGCTAAACCATTCAGCCGCTCACAGTTTCAGATTCTTCTTTCGTTAATATAATAAAGTCAGCGACTCTCTATTAAATAGTGACACTTGTCTATTTATTTCCTCCGTCTCAAAATATAAATAAATAAAAAAAAGTACAAAACATAAATATTAGAATTAAAAATATTATTTTGTGTGATTTTTCTTAGAATAAGGGCATGAAAAAATGTAAAATCAATTTTGATTGATTGTTGTTTATAGAGAAAAGTGGAGAGAGAAAATTAAATGCAATTTATATTTAATTTCATGAAAATAAGGAAAAAACATTCTTGAAATTGATTTTTTCCCTTATATTTTAAAATATAAAAATAAGTTGTTTTTTTCGTTTATATTTCAGGACAGAGGGAGTACGTCGTTATAACTATTACTATTGCTATCAAACTTCAAACGTTAATTAACTACTACAGTACAGTACTATTCTTGGTTAATGGATAATAATTTGATGTGCATTTGGATCACATAACTAATCTTTAATCTAGTTGATTTTAAAGTAAATTAAAGGGGACGGGATATATGCAGCACTATTTACTACTAGTACTTCATGATCAATTACCAAGATTTTATGGCCACCGTTAAATTATGATCACATGTGAAAAACAAGTGCACGATGGAGGTTTTGAATCTTACAATACATAAGCATGACGTATATATGTATGTAAGAAGAGTGACCGAAATTACACAAAGATACGTTCCATATGTGGGGGA
Source organism: Trifolium dubium (assembly GCA_951804385.1). NCBI lineage: Eukaryota > Viridiplantae > Streptophyta > Magnoliopsida > Fabales > Fabaceae > Trifolium > Trifolium dubium. Next base: position 23,360,879 of record OX638075.1, on the reverse strand, counting down.
ATCAAGATTTTGGTCAACATGACTATATGATCGACACCTGGCAGCTTCGGAGACATGAATCATCTTTGCTTCACACTTTTTAGTTAGAATCTCAATTTGTAAATTGCATGAGAAAATACTGCACGGTACTCCCTCGTGTTATTCTTACAAACAAATTTGATTTTTTTTATATATTTAACTACCGATGTATTTTGTTATAATATAGACTAAATATATCGGTTGTTAAATATATCTAAAAAGTTAAATTTGTTAAGAAGAAGTATTGTAAAAAAAATAGTTCATTCATAGCATTGAATATTCAATCATCTTCTTTCTTTTCTATAACTTAAAAATTTGAATTATACACTCTATAAAATCAACCTGTATATATATGGTGATGACTCTCTCTAAAAATGGAAAAAAGACTGTCTCTGCTTACATACACATACATGTTGATGCTATCAACTCACATAACTAGGTCTAGTTATAGCATTGATGATTAAAAAAAAAAAACTAGTTAGCATTGACAAATTATAAGTTAACCAAAATTTCCAATATGTCTCTCTCAAAATCTATAGACGGCGTTATCCAGGATCTATAGTGTCTCTAATTATATATATTTTTTATATTGAAGATAGAATGTAGGGTTTATAGAGTGAAATAAAGACGTACGTGGTCGATAAATACCCGATTTGGAATAAATTGTTTGCAGACTTTGTTCAATTAAATGTATAGAGATTTTACATTTTTTTTTATGGTTGGTAGGTAAAGGCAAGCAGCTTTCTTCAAAATGTGACCAAACATTTTTACCAACACTTTGACTTCAATACATTTTTGTTAACTGCGTTATGAATCCGGAGCCAATGTTTGTGTATACACTATCAACTAAAGAGAAAAGAGCCCATATATCAATCAACAAGTAGGATCAATATTGCAGAAGTAATTAATAGAAGAGAAAACTTGTACCATTTTTTTTTGAAAGGAGAAAACTTGCTGTTGTATATGACTATGACTATGACTATGACTATGACTATGACTATGACTATGAACAATTATTTGAGTTTAGAATACAATAAGATATATTTAAATACTTGACAACTCTTTTGATATATTAAAAGGTTAATAGATTTTTACTGTTTTATTCACTTTTAATGTAGACGAGTTTTAGTTTATTTTTAATAAATTTAGTTTTTATCACACTTTATATTGTGAAGATTTTATTATAGAAAATGCTAACATGCTTTCCAAGGCATTGGTTAAGATTGTAAATATAGTAATATAATATTTTCGAAAGGTTAAAAAATGTTATTTTTAATTCAAAACTTTATTTTTTTAGGTTCTTTAACTAATATCCGGAGGCACCGGTTAGCATGACCTTTTAATTATTTATTTTATTAATATGATAGATAAAATGTTAACCGCTTTACGGTTAAATATGTTTTTAGTCTCTATAAACATTTAAACTTTTTATTTTTAGTCCATTTAATTTTTTTTTCCACTTCTTGGTTCATATAAAATTATTATTCATGTAGTTTTAGTCCCTGCAGTTAAACCAATGTATATTTTTGAATGATTTTTCCGTAGACATATTTAGAACATTGTAAAAAGTTCCTGAAAAAAAACTAAAAAATTTAATTTTTAAGTTGATATTTACGTTACTTTAATCCTTAACTTTCAAAATTTGGAAAATTCAAATTTAATTATTTTTATTTTAAAACTTTTGTTAAACAATTGTTTATAGTATTCTAAACATGAATGAAATAAAAAATTTAAAAATTTAATGAAGATTAAACAATTTTAAAATTTTGAAAAATCGAAGGGGTCAAAATTGCATATAAAATTTTTATAGAGACAAAAATATGCCACTTTTTTTTAGGGACTAAAAAATAAAATTCTAAAACTTTTTAAAGACAAAAACATATTTAACCTTAAAATTTAATTCACATTTAATAGATTAAAAAAATAATACTATCGGTGTTTATTTTTTTTTTGGTAAGTTATCCGTATTTATATATTAACACATATATTATGAGATTGTTAACCCAGCTTAGCTTCAGCTTGTGTGCAGCAAAATGCAACTAATATCACTAATATTTGTGATTGATCTTTTTTTAATGACTTTCAAGTTTCAATTGCATCACGCGCGTCATTCATATTTGACACCACAACTCAAATTTCTTGATACTAAGTTTCTATGTATGTATGAAATAATTTAATTTTGATAAATTTCAATAATATATTAAATAATTTTAAAATGACATGTTTGAGCTTAAGTTTAAAATTTAAAATGGACGACATATATACATAATCTATATAGTCTTTTATATTTTATTTTTATGCTTTGGTTCCTAAGAAAAAAGCTCTAATAATTCAGAGTTCGGAACGAGTTTTGATATATATCAAGTAATTTCAGTCTCCTCTCAAATGTAGTTGAAGAGAGTTAAACTGTGGTCCTCTCTATCAAATCCAGTATATTACTCCATTGGATCAAGTAACATTAAGTTTTAACTCGACAATAAATTTTATAAAACTAATACTTTAATTTTTATAATATTTTTTAGACTTAAATATTATTTTTGTCTCTGTATATATGCGTAATTTTAGTTTTAATTATTGTATCAATTTTTGTTTTAACAAGTCTCTGAATTAATAAAACTTTTAATTTTTATCTCTAAAGTAAAAATTTATAGGAAAATTTGTATGAAACTTGCAGACTTTTTTGTGAATTTTAATTTTAAAGATCAAAAGCAAAATATTTAATTATTCAAAATTTATTCAAAATAAAAATCGATACAGAAATTAAAATCAAAATTAAATATAAATACAAAAACGAAAATAATATTTAAGTCTATTTGCCCATAACTAAAGTGTATAAAAATCAATCATCATGAGCTTGCTCAATTGGTAAAGCACATATCATATTAGTACAAAGACCGAGGTTCGAACCCAGTATGTCCACTTACTCACCTTTAAATAGTGAATTTCTAGCCACTAGGCTATCTGACAAATGTAAAAATCATTGATGATTTGTTTATAACTATATATATCATAGACAAACATACGTGTCAGCTAGGTGCGCCGCCACACCAAATCAAAGTCTCACCTAATTGTAGCAATGAAAATGTCATAGGGACACTTGGCAAAAACAACACAATTTTCATTTGGCTAAAATTGCCTACTTCTTGCATGGGAGTACTTACTTCCCTCACAATCAATTGCTCGTAGTTACACCCAACCCATGCCAATTCAACATGTGTAATATATTATGTAACTATGTGACTATATATGCAACTCACGAACTTAACATAGCTACATTAATTAATTTTAGTTAAACTAGTTGAGCAAATATTACTTTAAATTTTAATTTACTTTTACTCTTTGCTTATCTCATTCTCCATGTGTCTGCTAATATTGAAACACGTTATCCTAGTTAATTGCAATCTACAAACATTGTTCTTACGTAAGTGGCAATCTATGATCTATTTTTTTAATTACTAGTAAAACAAACTTTTGCTAAAAGGAGTATATTAAAAAAAATATGGAAATTTTAAATTTTATACAAAAAATTAAGCGCACTGAGTGTTGCAATTAGATAGGGGCATGTGTCACAGTGCATCAAATTAAAATTATATATTTTTAGATTAGATATACTAAAGTATACACTATGACGTGCGCAGTTTATTCAATAATTCTTTAATTTGTCTCATAATCTTCAAACATAATCTGAAAAATCTCAAATATATATAACAAGATTACATAAACAAGTTTTTTAGGTAGTTTGACTAATCTGTATTTCCTTATATAGCCAGATGGTGTAAGATAATACTCTATTTGTATTTGCCACTTGGTCACTAGTATACACCTAATAATTAACAAAGCCAAAATGGAAATGAATCAAACATAGATTAATTGCATCGTGCTATAAAAATCTTCTGATTCAAATCCAATGACCTTTTTGGTGTATTTAAATCAATCATTTTAAATTGGTGCTATTCTTTAGTGCATAGTGCCTTAAATAGCTGACACGACATTGCTTTTGTATTTGTATTTATATTAGTATTAATATATGTATTAATATTAATATTTCTTTTATTTTCTTAATATTCTTCAATTATATGTATGATTTTGTTATATATAAATATATTTGCCGTTCAAAAAAAATCAAATATACATTAATTTAAATAAATAAATATCTTGCTTTTTTGGTTTGTCTAAATTCAGTGAGAGTAGTCTGCATGTTTGAATAAGTTCTTCGCCATTAAGCAATACTCCAATTTTTAACTTCTAGTGATCTTATATTTCTACTTTTTCTTTGTGTGTCTCCCTTCCCTTCCCAAAGTTGAACCTTTTTTATCCCTCATTTTCCACTTTTAATTCCCCTCATGTGCACCTCATCATCATCATCTTCTTATCTTTTGATCCATCTTTAAAAAAGATGTTTTGAAATATTGAATATATATATATATATATATATATATATATATATATATATATATAAAAGGTTGCTAATTTTAATCATGTAAGTTGAAATTAACAATGTTGACCCACATGTAATCATTGGAAAATAAGGACGCGCATGTAGGAGACATATAAGTACTTAAGGGTGTGCGAAGACAATAAAGGACACTAAATAATTATATGTAGGTCAAAAATTATTAATTTTGACCTAGTCGAAATTAACAATTTCCATATATATATATATATATATATATATATATATATATATATATATATATATATATATATTATTTTTTCTTTATGCCAGCCAATTTTAAAAGTTCATGTGCAATTTGCTTTGAAAGTAGATTAATGCATTCTTCATTTTCTTAAAGTACATCGATCAATTTGCTTTGAATGATTGGAAAATTATGTGAGTGTTGAAAATGTGGCACTTGCCTTTCTTTCCTCTTTTTTTCACAATAATTGATTTTCATCGTGTGTTTGTCCCTCTTTATACATTATTCCTACCATCCCAAAACTTTGGTCATTTAGTTTTTTTTAGTTTTATCTCAAATTTTTGTTTTTTTTTTTATACTTAAAGTGCAATTGATGGTATACCATCTTTACTATTATAAAATCTAAAATATTTATTAAAATTTTTTTTTTCCTCTTAATAAAATAAATATAAAAAAGATTTAACCTATTAATCTTTATTTATTTTAATCCATGTACAAAACTCTAAGATGGCCAAAGTTTTGTGATGGAGAGAGTAACATTTAACCACGTAAAATTTTAAGTTTTTTTATTTGTTGTAACGATTATATTTTTTTTAATTTGTTTTTGCAGATATTCAAAATTTGGCAGCGCCAATCATTTTTAATTTGCAACACAAAATTTTAGGTTTCCTTAAGATATTGTTTTTTGGTTTTCACCACCAGTTTAATCTGGTTCGGAGATTAGTTCTGGCATCAAGTGGTTCCAGCTCCCTTCCGATCGCAGTTGCGGGAGATCGAACAGTGGTCCTCCCTACCAAGTTCAGCGCCAATCACCACTGATCCAACTAACGATTGGTTCCCTAAGATATTCTTTCTTAATAGTAGAGTATGATCTATATTATTGAATGCCTGTCCAATTTTTTTTATCACTGAAATAATTAAATTTGAAGTAAATATAAAATGTATACTAGTTAATTATAATAATTTTGATAACAAAATAATCATAGTTATTAAAAATTCACACACACAAATGATTAGTGAGAGTTCGAACTCCAATCATATTGTTCGACTAAATAATTCGACATTTTTACATGTTAAGTTAGAAGTAACTTTTTTTTTTTGACTAAAGAAGTAACTTATATGAATATATAAAACTAATTAATTTACATATATATATATATATATATATATATATATATATATATATATATAAAATATAATTACCAAATAAAAGCTGTTTTAAACATAAGCTAAATTTTTTACAACAACTTATAATGGTTTTTGCTCACAACATCCATCAATCAAGAACTAATATATATGTTGGTGCGACACAATGGTCCAAAATCCGTAAAATATTAGATTAATTTCTGCTTTTGCATACGAAAGATATCTTATTTAATTTTAATTTATAAAATACAACAAAATGCTCACAACAGTATCCAACAAGAAAGCAGAGATTGTGTCAATATTGTATTTGTGAGTCTTTTTTTTTTTTTACCAAAATATTTGTGAGTCTTATTCACTTGTAGGTTGTAGCTCTGTATTTATCCTAACCAATCTATGTATGATAAGTAAATAGAGCAAAACTAAACAGTTAAATTTAGTCAAAAAAAAAAAACTAAACAGTTAAATTTGATATATACTGTACACTATAGATGTTAATTAATAATTATACATAAAATATCTTATACTAAATGAAATGACACTTATTAATGTTCACTTGATATTAATTTTTAAACTTAAAACTATCACCTCATGTCATTATATTGTTATTAGTATATTAATTAGTTAGATTATAAAGTATAAACTCTTCCCATGAATTCAATACTCCTAAACAGACAAAAAAACAATTTGAGGCAAGGCACACTATATTTGTTCTTTATTGCTGCTAATCATAAAATATCAAAAGTGTGTAAAAAGAGTTCTAGAATTTCTATTTCTAGAAGGCAAATCATGAAACATTATCAACTATAAATTTGTACACGTGGCGTGTGTTACACTAATTTTGGACCATAATAACAACATTGAAATTGCCCAAATACATAGAACACTAGTGGAAACAAAATGAGAGTGACTAACATCACAAACCAAATGATGCTAGTTACCAACCATCTTAGTGCTGTACACATGTCTAGCTTCAACACACTGCACCTTATCAAACAAAAGGAGTAACCTATAATGTTGTGTCTCTCATAAATTGACCAAGTCCATTTCATACTCTTTCAATCCTCATACAAATATCTCCAAATAATGATTTGATATTAGGATAATTATGACTTATGAGATGTTTAATTACTCACAATTTCTTACTTGATTATCTTCTAATGATAAGATTATGTATGGATTAATTTCATTATGAATTTTTTACCTGGTTAGTTTGACAAGTGTTATAGTACGTGTCACTGTGTCAGTTGGTTCCGTTATGCTTCTACATATATATGAATTGATTAAACCAATAATTGAGATCTCTAGAGCCATCATACTTCATATATGATTATAAAGGCTGCTAATTGCGTTTACAATCTGAATTATTATAAGTTGAAATCATGTCATCATGGAAAGTGGAGAAGAGAAAATAAAAGTAATGTGGGGCTTACATTTACGGTGAAGAAAATTTCATGAAAATATATATAATATGACAGGACAGTGAAGAATGTCCACATAAAATTTTGCAGAAATTCCATAAGAAATAACAATAATTAGTTTATTAATATATATTGCAAAATTGGCTTACACTTTTTTTTTTATGAATTTTTATAAAAAGAAAAATGAAAGACAATTTTTTTAAGACTTGATTTTAAGTATTGACAAATTTAAAGACATCAATCTTTCCATTTACTAGTAGAAGTCATATGAATCGAACGTGAAGGTTTATGAAGAAGAATATTTTCTGTTAAAATCAATTTTTTAAGAATTAATCTAAAATGACAAATAAATAAAAAATGAAAAAAAATAAATAACTTGCAAAATGTGGATTCGACAAAACTGATTAAGGAGTAAGAAGTCTAGTGTTTAAGTTTTAACAAATGAAAAAAACTAACATTGTAATTATTATACTAACAACTAACATTGCTTATAAAAAAAATCATAAATTTAGGAGAGAATTTTATACCTCACACACAAGTATTGTAAATTTTATTATCTTCAAAAAGTTCTTATTCTTATATAATCCTATTTATATGTCTGCAACCTTAATGCTGCTACAAAAACTAATATGTAGGCCCAAATTGAGGTAAATAAAAAGATTTAATGCTAATTTTTAACAATTTTATTGCATTTCTAATTTGAATCAAAGAGTAGTTCATCTTTTCGATGTCAAAAAAAATACTCATATTCTATGTTTGCTTATAAAAAAAAAAAAAGAATACTTATAATAATTTGTCTTCCTTAAGTTCTTCAAAAAATAATACTTAAATTGAAATCTCGTTATTTTTATTTTATTTTTAAACACAACCAATTATTATAAATTGAAATCTCGTATAATTACAGTTATGTGCATAATATATTGATTTACTCCATAATTATCCAATAATAATGACTAATTACACTTGGGGTGAAAAAATGTTTCACACTTTAATTTACGAACAATGTGGTATTTAAAAAAATAAACATAGGGGGTGAGAGATTATTTTGAGGGATAAAAAATTTAATTTTTATAGAGTTCGCATCCTAAGTAACGAAATCATGTAGACAACAAACTGTTTTTTTTCTCAAGTTTTGCTATTTTACTCACTCGCTGCCTACACAACGAAAGGGTTAAAATAGAAACGCAGAGGGTGCGCCAGACTGCATAAGGCCCAAAAGTTGAATCCATCATGTAAGGCCCAAAAGTAGCCCACATCGAAAAACCCAAAAAAACTATTCTCTTCTTCGTCTTCCTCAAGAAAAGAGAAGAAAAAAAAAACAATTAACAAAAGCAGAAAATCCTGAAGCAGAGTTAACAAACTAACAAATTTCACCATTGAAATCAAAACATGAAGTTCATTCCCGAAGAAGGAAAACACCTTAATGAAGATTGCTCCACTTTGATTTTGGTTAGTATAATTTTCTAGGGTTTAACCCTCTTTTATTTTCCCAATTCATTCATACAATTTTTTGCTTCTGGATCTCATTATTCAACAAAAAAAAAATTAACTTTATAGTTCAATGCTATATAAAAAATTGTGGGTTTTGCTCAAATTTGTGTTTTTTTTTTGTTTTCAGCCTGCTGTGTCAATTGGAAATGTTGGACAGTTAACAGCAGACCTTATGGTTTCATCAATGGGGTCAGAGAAAGTTGGTTATTTAGATGATCCTTATGTTCTTCCTTGTGTTGGTAATGATGCTTATGGACCTGTTCCTAATGGAGACCTTGCACTTCCTCTTGAAGGTGATTTTTAGTTTTTTTTTTTTTTTTTTAATTTGTTTTTGTATGTAATGATTTGTTTGAAATTATTAATGATTTTTAGTTCTTTGCAGCTTATGATTCTCCTTCTAATGGTCTCACTATTATCCAGCAGAGGTCCCCTGTAATTAAGGTATCTACTGAGGCAATCTTTGATTTCTTCATTTCTTTAATTTAACTTTACTGGTTTAAGGGTATTAATTAGGGTTTTATGATGTATGGACTACTGCATGCTCAGAATAAGCTATATTTGGATTGGCTTTAGGCTTGCTTTTCTACTGGAATAAGTACCTGAGAGACTGTTTAGGAGTTATTTTCAGTTTATATTCATAAACTGTTTTCAACTTATTTTGATTAGTTCTCCAGTATAGCTAATGAAAACCACTTAGGTAAATACAATTTTATTTTATCTTTTGTTATCGAAATAGCTCTTGTATAAGCACTTAATTTATTGATTTAATTAAGTTGTTTATTTATCCAAACATAGCTTAACTTGTTTATCCAAACATAGCTTAAGTTGTTGATAGTACAAGCTTAAATGTTAATTTTTCTCGTGTTTATAGTGTAAGCATTTGCTTGGGGCCTCCTGCTGTCCCTGCATTTTGTATTCTTGAGTTTTTCTGCTTCTTGTCTCCTAATTTTGTTCACTTTCCATCTCCTTTTGAAGTCTTAGAATATTGGGTTGGGTCTAACTCAACCTTATAAAATTGGCTTGTAAGCTCTTTAACACACACACCCCTCCCCTTCATGCCCAACACTATTGGGCTTGGTGTGTAAATATAAATGGTGGGTGGCCTGATACTGGAAACCTGATAGCACGTGGCCCAATGGATTTTGGACGAGGCTCTAATACTGTCGTAGATTTCAGGCTACCTCTTATCTAATGTGGGACTCTTTAACATGAAGTAATCGATAGATTATTATAGTTTTACGATCAAATACTTCTTCCATCCTGTTTCAAGTTTTAGAAGAATATCTTTGTTTCTATTAGTTTTAGTGCTTGAAAATTATTGAATCTAGAAGGAGAAATTGAAATGAATATGTGACATTTGATAGGGTATGATGCTTGAGTTTGCAAAAAACATGGCTGATTTTATTGCTGGAAGTGGAAAGAAGCATATTATTATTCTCTCCAGCTTAGATTTTGGAAAGTGGCAAAGGGTCGACATGTCAAGGTGAGGATGTGATACTTTGAAATAGTAACTTTTTCAAAGTTTTTGCTGTGGCAGGCATGCTTTGAAATAGTAACTTGATGTTTCAAAGCTTTTGCTATGCAGGCACTGACTCACTGTGGGTCTAATTCCACGATTGAACCCGTGACCTTTCTCGTCACACAATAATTTATGATTAAGAAATCGATTTCAAACCATTTATGTCGAGTGTCACTTTGGTTCAAATATAATTGCACGAATATTTCTCACCTAGACAATCTTCTAAAATGTAAAAATCCAATTGCTTTGGAATATTTTCCATTCTGATATGTCTGTGTGCTGCCATATTAGTGGTTTGCAGATTTATTACCTATCTAGTGCCAACAGCGACGGCGCAGATGAGAACTGTGAACAGCTTGGGTGGAAGAAGCTTCAAGAGTATGACCCTTCTCAAAAACATTGGAAATATCTTAAAGATTTAGCTGAAGGAAATGCAACGCCGGAAGATACCATTTCTATAGAAGATGAACTAGAAGAAGAAAATTATTATGCTAGCTTGCCTTTTGCTGCACTTTTTTCTTTTCTCAAGGTAATGCATGTGTTGTTAAATTTGATAATGTCATATTTATTCTCATATAATAATTTAAACGAAGGAATAGGGAAGGAAAAAATGTTTTCATCACGTGATACATTTGATATATAATTGGTGCTTGTTGTCATGAACTAGTTTTATACAAAAACTTACAAATTGAAGTGGTTTTTCTTTACATCACATGTTAATAATACGAGGCTTTTTGCATCGTTGTATTTCGTGACAAAAGTGATGAAAGTGTGTGCATAGAGAATTTTGTTTTGATATTCTGAATAAATTTCCGTGTAAGAGAATGATGAATATAATTGTTTAGTTGGAAAATAAATAAGAAAATAAGAGGTGCAAAGTCGATTACTGCTTAGTGTGCTTACCATTTTTTGTTATAAAATTGCGGAAATATGAATTGATTTTAAGGTCTTGGTTTAATGCATCAGGCTAAAGGTTTGAAGGTCACTTGCTTGTTATGTTATTGCTCAGAAGGTGACAACACATCTGATGCTTTTCAATTAGCTGATGCAGCATGCAAACTTCTAAAACCGAGTCACCCTAATTCTGGTGAGCTTTATTTATTTTTGTTTCTTTTTATATTGATGTTGATCTATTGTTTATGTATCAAGTTAAACAAACAAAGCATTTGTTTGATTAAATTTCCCGAGAAGTTGATTAATAATGGTGTATACCACATCGGTCTTTGTCTTATCATAACAACCTATCCCCCTCCCCGCTAACCTGCTAGATAATCATTCAGAAAATATTGAAAATTGATATTTCTAATCCTGTCATCCTAAAGTGCTAATTTTGAGACTCTCACTTTCTCGGGATCCATCCCATTTTTCTAACACAGATAATTTTCTTCTGCTGCCCTACAGTTTACATACAATACAACGTATTTCTCGATCCATGTTTGTGACTCTCATACTAGAAAATTGATATGTTTGCATTTTGCTTGTAAAAAATTAATTGAAATTCATTAGTAATATTTCTGATAATTGCAATTTTCAGGAATTGAAGGTGGCAAATGGCGAGTTCCACTTTCTTGGATGTCTGTATATGGACCACCTCCAGATGTGTCCATCTTCTAAGATTAGTTTGATGTAATTAGTATAGTTAAATGATGGTTCGGTTGAAAATGGATGTTATTGCCCATCTTCCGAGGCTCTAAAAGCACGTTGCGGTGTTAGTTCTGGAATTTGTTTTTTTTACTTGTAGCACAAGCTTTCACATAGCTGTGTATCCAAAACCACATCTGCATTCAGTTCAAGCACACTTTAAATTTTTGTTTTTTTTTTACAAATGTGAAAGAAATTTTATTTTTATCAATGTAATACACACTGGTAGAAGTCATGTTAATGAATCAGAATTACACCAGTATAGAAAAGCTATCACAGATTCACAGAGACAATGCATTTCCTTTTAACAATTCTCTCTAGCAGCATCATATTACCACCTTAAGACACCTAATATCTACTAGCATTGTCACTTTTGTTCCTCAACAATGCATTTCCTTTTAACAATTCTCTCTAGCAGCATCATATTACCACCTTAAGACACCTAATATCTACTAGCATTGTCACTTTTGTTCCTCAACAAATGACTCCGTCGATAAGAGTACTTGGGAGTCATCAACCTATTATCCCCGGCGTACCTTTGATCCGTTGAGCGAGCGCCCTTCCACACAGGACTCTCGGATCACTATGGCCAACTTTCATCTCTGTTCGACCATTTGGTCTCACAGTCAGGCAGGCTTATACCAGGGCCCTTGAAGAACCCTCCATGAATTATCGATAGTAGTTTACTAATCCAAGGAAGGAGTGATGTGAAGAATTGCTTTCTTTCATACCCATTCACATGAAAGAAGTGTCTCAAGCAGTGTGTTCATGGTCACTCAGAACATAGGATTTTCAACATCAAAGAAAATTGATAATCATATTACTAAGTCTCAAACACACTTTAAGTTGATGTTTGAAGTCTCTGTAAGTGCACCAGTTCTCCTCCATGTTTTAATAATTGTCAAAACACACGAAAATAGAGTAAAATATATTTTCGGTGAATTAAACTTGCATTAACAGTGAAAAACCTTTTAAAACTTTGAAAAATCAAATTACCGGACATTTGGATTGATATATATTTGCTTGGATCGATACAAATGGTTTGAAATTTGTTCTGACTGAAAAATGCGTTTTTGTATCGATACATACAATATTTGTATTGATACAAAATTGGTCTGAAGGAGATAGAAGAGCTCTTATGTATCGAAACATGCTTGCATGTATCAATGCATATCGGTCCTTCCTTGAACCAAAAAGATAATCATGTATCGATACATGATTGTGTGTTTCGATACATATCAAACTCTCTTTAAACCAGAGAACCTATTATGTATCGATACACATTAATATATATCGATACATATCAGTAAATTTCAGAATTTTTTAGTTGTCAACGTGTTTGTATCGATTAAAGTATATACTTGGATCGATACATATCAGTAAATTTTGCCTAAAATTACTCCATTATATATTCTCTCATAAATAGCAACTTGGGGTTATTTTGTATGTGTGGGAAACAATTGGAAAACACATTTGATCAGAGTTTATTGGAAATTTTGGATCAAAGAGCATTAAAATCAAGTTCATCATCTTCTTTCGATTCTCAATTACTTCAAGGTTTGAATATGGGTTCAATCATGAAGTTTTAGTTTAGTTGAAGGATAACCTTCGACACGGATCGCGGTGAATCATATCGTGCTCGGGTTGAATTGGTTTTAAGGAGTGTTTCTTAACGGGAATTCAAGAAGGATCGATTCTTGTAGGTGATCGGCGTAACTACGAGAGAATTGACCGAATAACCGTCATGGGGTTCGTTGCGGATGAACAAGGTGAAGATCGGTTATTGATAACGGTAATTGAAGTTATGGATTGCGTCGAGGGTTGCGCAATTTGATTGAAGCTACACAAGTGAAGAAAGATTAGTCTTTTGTATAGTCTTGGTATCGTATTCCTTCAATTGTGCACATTGTAATTGTTCAAAGAGGTTTTAAAATAAAAATCTCAATTCGGTGTTTTACCGAGTTGAGGGGAGACGTACCGGCCGTTTGCATCTCTCTAACCCTTACTCTTTAATTGTGTTAATTCTTTGATTTGGTATCGGTTGAATTTTACGCATGTCAAGTGTTTGATAAAATTCAATTGATTTGCTTAATTTGCGATAGTAGTAACTTGTAGCATTGGCTTGTTGTGTGAACGTTTTAAAATCAATTGAAACGTTTATCTTGGTGATTGATCGCGAAACATCATTTACTTTGTTTGTATCATCATTTGTACATTCGGCGTAATACTCTTTTCCTTTATTCAAGGTGCAATAGACTACCAATTCGGTGGACTTCCGCGCTAAAATAAAAAAGTTTTAAGAACGTAAATTGTTTATAGGATCACTTATTCAACTCTCCTTCTAACTGATTAAGCCGTGTAGTCTAACAATCTCTTCAATTGATTGCTTTTTAGGTTAAATGGTATCTAGATTTTCTCTCAAAAAAAGAACAGTAACACATGATATATTAACAATAAAAAAATTGAAAGCAAAAAACTTATAGTACAAAACAAATATTTCTCATTTTCTTATCTTCACATAATCTTGACTTCATGTGCTTAACTCTGATCTCAATATTTTTTTATTAACTGAGTTATATTTACGGACTGATCTCATTATTTTCTATAAGCAAGAAAGTGAACGACCATTGCATGATTTGTGTCCACTGGATGAAAGATTTGAGAAACAAAGCTAAAATTAAAATGGTTATAGTGTTCTATTTTCTGTTCTATATATATATATATATATATATCTTTTACCTGTTATTTTAAATTTGCTTTTGTTTTGAGACTCTTTAACGCATTTTTTTTAATACATAAATGAAAGAGACTCTTAACGCTTTAATTTGTTATATATATATATATATATATATATATATATATATCTATCTAGGCTTAAAAATAATTTTGGTCCCTTAACTATTTTTGAGGTTTCACTTTGGTCCCTTAATTATTTTTTGTTTCACTTGGGTCCATTAAGTATATCTCCGTTAACTAAGTTGGTCCTCTCCGTCAATTTAATTCAAAAATCTGTTTGTTCTTGCATAATGTAGCAATCTTCATCTTCTTCTTTGTATTGTTCTTCATCTTCATCAACCAAACCCAATTTTTTTTTTAAACCATTTAAAACTCATTTTTATTATTTCATTCTTCATCTTAATTTTACTCCACTTTTCTTCATCTTTTTCATTCCTCCTATTCTTCATTTTCATATGCACAAACTCAAATATCATAGCATCAAACAAATTCAGAAATTTTTCCTATTCATCTCTATCTTCACAACATTCATCATCTGCATAAAGAAAAATCATTTTTGCATAATCAAAAACAACTTTTTGTAAAAATTGAAGAATATTGATTGAAGGATATAGATCCGTTTTGATAATTCATATGGGCCAAATCCCAAATACCAATCACCATAGAATTTCCGCAAAACCATTTTTATAACATAGAATTTGGTAAATAGCACTTACAGAAATTCATATAGATCTGTTTTTATAACATAGAATTTCTGCACAACCATTGAAGCAAATCCCAAAAGTTTTATAACATAAAATTTCTGTTAATTTTTTTTTAATTGAGTAATCGAAAAATTGAAAGGTGAATGTTGGCGAGATCTAGATCCGTTTTGGGTAGAATCGCTGACTTTTGGTGTGGATCGTTTTGTGGAAACCATTGGAGCTTATTTTTTGGTGAAGATCTGGGCGTGTTGATTCTGATTTTTAAGTGAAGATATGATAAAGATTTGATTTTTATTGCTTAATTTCTGGTTCTTTGATTTTGTTTTTTAGGGTATTATGTGAAGGTTATTTTACACAATTGTTGTAATTTTTGGATTTAAGAATTTTGTTTTAAAAAAAAAACTGGGTTTGAGTTGATGAAGATGAAGAACATTACAATGAAGAAGATGAAGATTGTTACTTTACTCAAGAACAAACAGATTTTTGAATTAAATTGACGGAAAAGACTAATTTAGTTAACGGAAATATATTTAAAAGACTAAAACGAAACAAAAAATAATTAAGGGACTAAAATGAAACTTCAAAAATAGTTAAGGGACTAAAACTATATTTAAGCCATCTATCTATCTATCTGTGAGTACATGTGCAAAATATAATGAATACTAATTTTAATACTCTATAAATAAAGCAGATACAGGTTGGATTTCATCATTGATTTGAAGCCATTGAGTGCTTCAACAATTGCTTGCCATGGTTGTCGGTACCAATATCAATGATTAAATTATGAAGCTTTTCAAATTAGTACTCCTTGTTTGGAATATTTAATAAAATTTTCATTTCCCATATTGTTTGATTATCGATAATAATATTATAAATACCACCCCACCTTATTCTGCTAGTAGTTGTTGCTTCAAGTAAATGATAAAGAAGATAATTAATTATCAACAATGTATATGAATAAATGGTATATATATTTGAATCTCTTAATTTATAGGATGATGAAAAAAGTTATTCTTTTAAATGGATCTTAATTATTTGGTGAATTTGTATAATCACCCTCAAGAATTAAAGATATATTGGTTTAAGAAAAAAAATAATTAAAATGATATATTGTTCCTTTCTCCACTGTCTAAAATTATAAGTCGGTTTGGTCATTTCACACCAATTAAAAAAATGTAGTGTAAAAAAGAAAAGTTATGAATGACTTTACAAAATTATCTTTAATCAATAATATGACAAAAATAAATTAAAAGAATTGAAGAAAAAGATTGTAAAACTTAATGTATTGGTACGACAAGATAATTTATAACTTGAGACAATTATTTGTTGTAATATGACTTATAATTTGAATGGATGTAGTAGTAATATAAAGTGTATAATAAGAATCAAGGAGTTGATTGTAACCAAAAAAATAATTTTGGAGTTGACATAAAAAACGATCCAAACAATAATGAAATTCATCTAAAGTAGGCAAACATAGTTGTAGAGATTGAAACGCAATCGTCTCTATCAAATTTAGTGCAAGTTACCTTTAGACCAATTTGTTATATTTTCTTTTTGGCCAAATACATCCAGTTTTTTTTTTGAACAAAATAGGTTCTTTTGAGTGTTTTAAGTGTTGCATATTCAAATTCGTTAAAAACTAAAAATGATGGATCTATGAACAAGCTAAGTTCACAACATCCGAGTTAATAACATTAAACGACCCAATAACCACAAATTAAACGTGACAAACATTCAAGTGCCCAAAATAGTTATGTTTCAAGATCTGTAACGTTGACGATGCTAAAGTGCATCGAATCTACATTAGATTTTGATCGAAACAAATTCAAACAAAAAATACCGTAGAAAGACAGAAAATTAAAACTACACCGCATTAAAATGAAAAATAAAAACAACTTTACACTAACAAGAGTGAAACACCACCGGACAAAAAAATTGCAAAGAAGAAAAGACAAAAAAAAAATCTAAATATTTGTGAAAATCATTTGTTCAAATGTTAGAAATAATATGAAATCATTGATGTGACATTTTCTAACAGCTTAAACTTTTGGGATAATCGGTCATCCGACATAAAATAAATTAAAAAGGAATAAAAAGTGATCGCGAAAAGTGTTTATAGATCAAAATTGAACCTTAATCATCTCTCTTTAGTGGAAGAACAAAGAAAATGCAAGGAAAAATTAGAATAATGTTATATCCTCTAAATTATGTTTTTTTATACATTAATTAATTTAACAATTCTCATACAAAAGGTGTATTTTTAATAACAAAAATATGACTTAAGTATCATTTTTGTCTTTTTATGTACGCGAAATTTTAGTTTTAATTCCTGTATCGATTTTTTCTAAATAAGTTCTTGAATCAAATATTTTGTTTTTAGTCTCCCCTGCAGAAAAATTCGCAAGTTTTCTTTAGTATTTCCCATGAATTTTCATGCGGATTTTTGTTTTAAAGATGAAAAACAAAAATTTAATTGATTTAAAGATTTATTTAAAACAAAAATTGATATAATGAATAAAACAAAAATTTCACATACAAAAAAAGAAAAATGATATTTAAGCCTAAAAAATATATACCAACTCTAAACTAAAGAATATATCGAAAAAAAAGCTCTAAACTAAAGAAACAAAATTAAATTGGACATTCGAACACGACAGGTATTTGAGGTATATGTGTTGTAACATTGTAAACATTGGGCTCTTAGTCACTTTCTGTCATTATCACAATTTTTGTATTCTCACCATGTCACAAGTCACAACAACTTTAGTTATCAATATTTGTTTTTGAACGGCATTAAGTTATCGACATGGTTTATGGGGTTTCCCTGCAGGACCTACAGATACCAGCAGCCAGCACAACACATATATTATATATATAATATGGAAAATGTTAACATGTGCCTTGAGGCATATGTCAAGGCACATATGTTAGTGAGATAAATAAAGAAACTTTTATATTGGTATCCATGTATTAGTGTAATTTTTAAATTTTTCATGTTTTCAATGCACAAAATTTAAGAGAATATTTCTACTTTTAGATTCTTAATATGTGCCCTTAGGGCACATGTTAACATGACCCATATAATATATACCATCTTTTTATTTGACCAAAAAATATATACCATCTTTTGTTTTTATAAGAAATTAACAGTTGAATAAAAAAAAAATTAATGCGTATTTTGTTTATATATGTTACTAACTTTTTTTAACTCAATTATCTCTAATAAAACAAAATTGGATGAAGTGTTAACTTTAGATGTTTTCATTGTTCCGTTTATATACGATATCTTTGTTTTATAGCTCTTATTTTACTATTTTACTGATTTTTATTCATCTTGAAAATCAAATTTCTTATAGTTAGACCGAACATATTTATCAAATTTGAATCTTAAGATATGCATGATATGTGTAATGTATGAGTATTTGTCAAACAACTTTTTTTTGTGTTACCAAAAATAATCTTCCTCAATAAAGTCTTATCACAATCTCGATACCCTGTAGTTATGTTTGGAAGGGATTAAAACGATTTAATGTAAAAATTGATCTCCAATCGAATAAAACTTGTGGCGAAAAAAAAATCTTATCACGGTTCTGTTCATATCTGTTAAACTGTCACTATATTTATTTGGTATTCAAATCTTTGAAAGCAAGTGTTTTGGATAATATATAAAAATCAATGTGAAGCAAATATATTATTTTCCTAATTTGTCTTTATTTTCAATGTGTAATAATAATGCATGTATACTGAAAATGACTAACGATCAAATATTTGCGTGGCGCATAAAAACTAACTTGGTTTAGCTACATTTCTAAGCTTTCTTTATCATGAGTTATCACAAAATATTATATACAATTTTGTTCTTCAAAATTTTGGTTCATCTATTTTTAAAACTAAAATTTTTCATGGCCGGCTTTTAGGGGTATAAGGTGCAGGATTTTGTTTTTTTGGTGCCTCAAAAAAAAGTATACGTATTAAAAAAATATAACAATTCAAAAAACAAAAATAAAAAGTCTATAATTTTTAATCTATTTTTATTGGCCAAATCTAAAGTGTTGGATTCATGTTTCAGAAAAATAAAAGAAAATGAATAAAAAAAATTAGACATCTTAATATAAGGATGACTATATTTGCACTCGCCTAACTTATTACTATTGGTTGAAGAAAACTCGCCTGACTTTTGTCTTCCGATTTCAACTGATATGTAATTTATTTTTAGATGTAAACAAATGTCCCAATCTAGCTTGCATTATCAAATAATTTGTGTGTGAATCATCATTGCACCAACGTACAACCTTCAACATGGTAATCATCAACTAATAGAATCAAACTTTTATTTGGATTGGTGTTCATGAACGCCTCCTCCTAACTAATTATCTCAGGAGTTGATGGGGAACTAAGGAATCAACAAACCTTGTTAGATGTGGTGGTTTAATTTGTTGTGCGATACAACTGACATATTTTTAAAAAGCTTTGTGCAAAAGGTTGATAGTTGTGACACCCTCCAAGTAGAGTGTGGGAAATGTACATTGACATGAATTTGGCTTGAAAATAGAGGATTAAATAGAGGATTATCCACTTAGTATTGGAGAGTTATTCGAAAGTGTTTGGTTGACATGATAACCGGGAGTTGCCATACCAACGAAACCACATCCGTCTTGATTAAGCGCATTCGTGACTTCATAAATTTGAATTGGTAAGTTCCAATACAACATTCTTGGCATAAAGGAAACATATATATATTTGTGTGTGTGTGTGTGTTGATTGGTAGACTAATTTAAGTCTATCATAAATTCTTTTGATGTTCATATATAGAGACTTCTTCTTTAGAACTTCAAATTTTCTCTATGATGACATTTCCAAAACTTGCATACTTAAAA
Organism: Trifolium dubium; assembly: GCA_951804385.1. Lineage (NCBI taxonomy): Eukaryota > Viridiplantae > Streptophyta > Magnoliopsida > Fabales > Fabaceae > Trifolium > Trifolium dubium. The sequence goes on along the minus strand of OX638075.1, from coordinate 23,340,689 downwards.
AAGTTCGTTTAATTTCCTTGATTTTGTTTTCTCTTGAGTTATGCCCTCTTTTTGTACTTTTTTTTTTATCATTGCTCCATAAAATATAAAGCTAGTTGTTAAAACCCTGTCTAAAAACTATACCAAAAAAAAACTTGTCTAAGCTTAATGGTCATAACTCATAATTCCATAACTCTTATCTATTTAATTACTCTAATGGTAACCTTGCGTTTCCAAATTGATTAAGCAACATCCTTGCTTAATATTTACAGGTCTTTCTAAAATAGTTCTTGCCAAATACTACCTTTGGTTCTAAATATAAGAAAACTTTTACTTTTTAGGTTCATAGAATAATTAATATATTTAGTTCATATTATTGTTTAAATATATCAATCATTCCATGAACCTAAAAAGAAAAAATTATCTTACATTAGAACCGGAGGGAGTATTGCATTATTTACTCTTACTATCCAGCATCTATCCTTTATATTCTTGCTTTTACAGTAGTATGCTGCCATATTGCAAGCAATAAGAAAATAGTTTAGGCCTTAGGGTGCCTTAAACTTTAAATCTGAGAGTTCCACGTGACGCTCAAATCTAAACCTCACATTTAATTAGTCTAGCTAGCAGGGACGGACTCAAAACATTTTAAACAGTGAGAACCTATATATTTTAAACAGTAAAATATTTAACTATTTTATATTTAACTATTGTTACTTGTATAATACTAAAAAATTTAAAAATAATCATTTTAATCTCTAAATATATATGTATTGTTACTATAATATACAAATCTATCACATTGATTAACTTATAAAAAAATACATTTTAGTATTAAATTAACTAATTAAAATGACATTTAAAGACAAAATTGACTGATAAAAAATATATTTCAAAGCATAGGTTCTTTTTTATCCTTACTAAAAAAATAGGTTCTTTTTTATCATATAACTTATTTTTTAGTGTATTTTATACTAAAAAAACAAACTTCAACAAAAAAAAAAAAAAAAAAACTAAACAAAATCTTGAAATTAAGTGAGGGCTTTGGCCCTCATTACCATGAACATGGGTCCGCCTCTGCTAGCTAGCTACTAGCTACTACATCCGTCTTTAAATATAAGATTTGACTAAATTGTATTATTTATTTATTATGTTTTAATTATATTTTTTTTAATAATATATAGATGTAAATATTAGCATATAAAATTTTGTTTGATTTTTTTTAATGAGTATTTTTTAAATATTAAATTTTATTAAACTTTATTGCTAGATAATTAAAAATATTAATGATAAAAATTGTGGATTGACGTACGTATAGTGGTCAAACATATTCTTATATTTAAGGATGGAGGTTGTATTACGTAACATATCTAACACACACGTCACATTCCTGAGTGTGACATTTTTTTGACTAAATGCAATATTCATTCATTTCAATAATTGATAGAGTACATCAGATGAAAATACAAATTCAACATCGCTAAAACCAAAAAGGATGAATCTGCGAACAAACTCACAACATCCAAGTTAATAGCATACAACGACAAAATGCCTACAAATAATATGATAAAACTAAAATCACTGAAATGTCCATGCTTCCAGATCTGCAATGTTGGCGCCCAAATCATTGATTGAATCGCAATTGATTGAAGTTTATTTTTCGATATGAACACCGCAACAAGACGGAAAATCAAACAACGCCGCATCAAGACGAAATCACAACAAAAAAACACAAATAAAAACTCAATCTATATAAAAAAAATCACTTATTTAGATTTAAAAAAAGGGAAAAAAAGATAAATATTTATTTTATCAAATTATTGATAGATATTTTGTCATTTATGGTGTTAATTTAGATGCTATCAATTTATTCACAAATTCATTATTTTTATTTTTAACTATACAATATCATAAATGGCAAAATATAATATGACATTTTGGAAAATTACAAAATTTGATGGGGTCCACTTAAAGTATCATAGTTTTTTATTGTCCATGATTTAAGGATATAGTCTAGCTTGTGAAAAGTACATAAGCGTGTATGTGTGGAATATGCTTTGGTTTTACTATAACACTGTCATCACTCATCACCTAGGACTCTCTTGAAAGCCAATTACCCGGCCCCTCTCATCAAGGCTGTGACTCTGGTTTCACACCTCAACAATCAATGACTCTGTGTCGTTGAGCAGATATTACTATGATGCATGCATGTTTCTTACGTACTCATCCTCGATTATCGATTAATAATTGAGTTTGTATGTACGTCTCTACTCATCTAACATTAATCATACCATGTGACCGCTGCACGGGATGGAACTACTACCACTATACCCTACAAGTACAAGGTTCCACTCAAAAATAAAATACAAGTACAAGGTAAATAATTTAAAGGGTTAATCAATAGATGTTTATTCTCCGCAACATGAGCGAATTTCGGTTTACTTCATATAATTTCTTTTGAGTGTCCATATAACTTGAAGGTTTCATCGTTTACCCTAGACTTTTTGTTATGTGGTAGTGTGACTTTTTGTTGATGCGGCACCGACAACCACTCTCCTCAACATTGATGAGCGTCGATCGCAACAACTAACTCATCAAAATGAGTGTCATTTTTAATTTCCAATACAATATTTTTCAATAAAGTAGGGTTAATATAATTTAGTAAAATTGTTATTTCTTTTAATATAATTAGTTTATTCCTCAATATAATAATATGTGTGCAAACATCTAAAACAACACTTATTTTAAAACAAAAAGAGTATATTCTAGTTCGATGTCGGTCCCTTCTTCTTACCACTTCAAATTAAAAACAATATTATCACTATTGTGATCATGTGAAATTGTGAATGTAGTAACACAAGACAAATATATGATAAATATTTATCAGGTACCCATGTTAGCTTATATCATTCTTCTATCTATCTGACCATCTCATTGATTAAACAAAAGGGCTATGTCGACCATATCCTTCATATATATGCTTTGGGTCTTTTTCTCCCTTAGTTTATATGAATAGAAAATTCGCCACGAGAAACACACTAACATCCATCATGCATGGAGCCCGCCATTTATTTGTACTATATTATCCATGTTCTATGCATGACTATGCCACGGTCCAAACACTCCATCTACGTAATATTATATAGGCTCTTTGAAATCCCAAACAATATCTTATTCATTCCCACTCCTACATAACATTGCAAAATTAACCAAGTTCTTACATCTTAATTTTGACGAAACATTAAACGTTAAACACTAAACAATGGCAGAACCCTCCTCCACCAACCTCCCTCTCAAACCAATCCCAGGAAGCTACGGCCTCCCCGTGATCGGTCCCCTACACGACAGACATGACTACTTCTACAACCAAGGCCGCGACAAATACTTCGCAACAAGAGTCGAAAAATACAACTCAACTGTCCTTAAGCTCAACATGCCACCCGGTGGCTTCATCGCGCCAGACCCAAAAGTCATCGCTCTCCTCGACGGCGCATCCTTCCCCATCCTCTTCGACAATGCTAAAGTCGAAAAAAAGGATGTCCTCGACGGCACTTTCATGCCTTCAACCGATTTCTTCGGCGGTTATCGTACCTGCGCTTTTCTAGACACCACTGAACCTTCCCATAGTCTCCTTAAACGTTTCATCTCCCATATCTTATCATCCAAACACAACACTTTCATCCCTCTTTTCATCGACAACCTCTCCGAACATTTCTCCGATCTCGAAAAAGAACTCGCCGGAAAACACGAAAAAGCAAATTTCAACTCCTCCATCGGTGTCATCACCTTCAACTTCCTCTTCAAACTCATAACTGACAAACTACCAACCGAAACCAAAATCGGCGACTCCGGTCCCACTCTTGTTCAGACATGGCTTGCAGCTCAACTTGCACCGTTAGCTACCGCGGGTCTTCCCAAAATCTTCAACTACCTTGAAGATATTCTCATCAGAACCGTTCCGATCCCGGCATGGACAGTTAAGTCAAGTTACAACAAACTCTATGAAGGTTTAATAGAAGCAGGAACAGCTACGTTAGATGAAGCTGAAAAAATGGGAATCACAAGAGAAGAAGCTTGTCACAATCTTGTTTTCACTTTAGGTTTCAACGCTTTTGGTGGGTTAACGAACCAGTTTCCGATCCTAGTCAAATGGGTCGGGTTGGGAGGTGAAACGTTACATAAAAAACTCGCTGATGAAATCAGGACCGTTGTTAAAGAACAAGGCGGAGTTAATTTTAGTTCATTGGATAAGATGACTTTGACTAAATCAACGGTTTATGAAGCCTTGAGAATTGAACCTGCTGTACCGTATCAATACGGTAGAGCAAGGGAAGATCTAGTGGTATCGAGTCACGATGCATCTTTTGAGATTAAGAAAGGTGAGATGATCTTTGGATATCAACCGTTCGCTACTAAGGATCCGAAGATTTTTGAGAATCCCGAGGAGTTTGTAGCGGAGAGATTTGTTGGTGATGGAGAGAAACTGTTGAAACACGTGTTTTGGTCTAATGGACGTGAGACTGATGAAGCTACACCTGATAATAAAATTTGTCCGGCTAAGAATCTGGTGGTACTGTTGTGTAGATTGTATTTGGTGGAATTCTTCTTGCATTACGACACGTTTACATTTGATTTTAAACCGTCTGTTTTGGGTCCGAGTATTACTATCAAGTCGCTCACTAAAGCGTCCTCCACCGTTTGATCGGAGATCAACCGGTTGCAGGAGCTACGCGCTTTTTTCATGCGTTGAGTAATTTGGTTTTTTATGTTGATTATGTATGTTTAATTAAATAAAGTTTTTTTTTTTATTGTTGCTATTGCTAAAATGTAGTTGCTTCTTCTGGGTGGGAACTGCACTTATGGTATTGGAAAGAAGTACTAAAGCACCGTTCGTTGTATTTACTTTATTTATTGCGTTGTGTGTACATTATTTGCAGAGTGACATGTTGAAATTACTACTCGTTCAGTTGTTCTATCTACTATTTTGTTATTTTGATTCAACTCTCTCATTCTATATATATATGGTTTAGCTAGCTTACTATTTTATTTTGACAAGCAATGGTGCCAAATTTGTGCATTCATTTATGTCAATCTGCTTCTCCTACAACGCAGTACTAAAAAGTTGTTGAATCAAAAAAGAAGAAAAATATTAAATTATGATCCAACAACAGTCATGTATTATTGCCCGAAATGCAAATCCCTTTGTACTAGTACTATGTTACTCTAATGTTGCAACTTCTAAATCTTAAATATAAGACTTTGTTCAACCATTATAAAAATTTGATATTTTAAAAATACTCATTAAAATAAATCAAAAAAGATCTTGTATGTTAATGTTTACATCTATATATTATTAGAAAAATTAGGTCAAAACATGAAAGGTGAATATTATAACTTAGTCAAACAAAATCTTATATTTAGAGACGGAAGTACTACATCATTGTGCACAGTTGGATGTTAGATAGATGGTGGTTGAGATGGTCTTGACTCATGACCAGAATTCATCTATATATGAATTTTAATTAAGAGACCAATTATCACGAAAATTTCTCAACACCCCCCCCATACACTCTTTTTTTCCCCTTAACTACTGTTTTTGTCCTTGGGGAGTTTTTAAGCAAATTAAAGTTCGGAACGTAAATCCCAAACTAATCAAAATTGGGTGGTATTGACATTAATTCGGGATCTAGAACTCGAACCTTAGTTCGGGATCTAGAACTCGAACCTTAGTTCGGAATCTAGATCCCGAAGTTTGAACGGAGTTTTGGGGGGTGTAGGCACCACTTCGGGATCTAGATTCGGAAGTGGTGCCTTCAGGTGAGTATAGGCACCACTTCGGGATCTATATCTCGAAATGGTGCATCCACTCTCCAAAACTCCGCACAAACTTTGGGACGTAGATCCCGAACTAATTAAGGTTCAGGCTCTAAATCCAGAATTGAAGGATAATTTGGGATTTTAAGAGGGTTATAAAGAATCATGTGGGGGAATTAGAAAAAATTTCAACTATCACGCTTCTCTCCAAAAATGGGTTCTCTGCATTCATATGAAAATACATTCATGCATTTTTTGGGTAAGGAAAGCTGCAAAAAGGATGAAAAAAATAAATAAAACTAAAACAGAAAAATTACTCACAAGGAAAGAATAGAAAAGAAGATTCTCATTGCGTCATTAAGAAAATCACGAAGGCCTTCTAGAAAGAGAGATGTGAGACAAGAAGTCGACATCTTATGAAGCTCCGAGTTTAATGAAAAAATCTGCATATCAATTCCCTTTCTAGGTGTGATAGAGAGAAACATTGATTTGAGAGAGCAACTCATTTATATCGTGGATCAACACAACATGAATATGATACTTAACATGTGGATCTTTGATGAAATTGATACTAGTGAGTCAGAATAGCAGACAAGGTTCTCAATACTTATTTCTTTTGCCAGTAAGAGGTCCTTGTATATAGCAAAGAGATCCGCGAGTAAAATGTCAGATGACAAGCCTGAGAAACCTACAAGAAAATGACTGAATGTGTTTCTAATAGTGCCGCCAAATCCAACTCGAATAGGAGAAGTGAGACAACTACAAAAAATACTTATTATTATTTTTAACCTGATATGTTTATACTCTAACTCGTCGTTATAAATGGAAGAGAAATAATTTCTGAATTTTTCGACCAAATTCAGAAATAAATTTAAATTTGAAATAAGAATGAATGGAGGGAGTATAATTATAATTTAAATTTGAAATAAATCTTTTTGTTTTTGTACAAGAGAGGAAATTTGAAAATAAATCCGATATGTAAAATAAATTTGATGAATCCCTAAAAAAATTATCACAAATTAAGTTAAACCTTAAACGAATTCTAATTTTATTTGTTTTTGATAAGCTAAACGAATTCTAATTTAATTTTCTGTTAAACTAATCCAAAAATTTAATCTATAAAAAAATTTATTCAATATACTAGTCCATCAAAATTTAATTTATTTTTTTATTCAAAGACCTTTACCAAAAAAAAATTATTCAAAGAAAAAACGATGTGTACTTATTGATAACCAAAAAAAAGAAACGATGTGTACTATCTTAATGATGAAGAGACAACACTTCATTGTTTGAGAAATTGTGAAGTTGTTAAGTGTTTCTGGAAAGCTATTGGTTTTGTGGACACAACCTTTTTTCAGGGTGATAATTTGTATGCTTGGCTGCGAAATGGCATAGATGGTCCCTCTAACTTTCTGTTTCTTGCTGCTGTGTGGTGGATTTGGCGTGCTAGGAATCATTTGTGTATGGAAAATGAAGTTATTTCTTACTTTACTCTCAGAACGAACACTGAAAACCTTGCTCAGTTGCTGAACACAAGTTTTTTAAAGCAGAACATAAGTCGAGCATCTACTTTGGTTCGTTGGAATGCTCAGGGTGGCATCGGCATGATCTTGAATGTTGATGGGAGTAGTATTGGCAATCCAGGTGTGTCGGGCTTTGGAGGTTTGATTCGGAACTCTGACGGGGGATGGGTTCACGGTTTTGTTGGAAACATAGGATTCTCGAATATCCTTCATGCAGAATTATTGGCTGTATACTATGGTTTAGTTCTGGCGTGGGAGCTGAACATTAAGGATCTGTGGTGCTATTCTGACTCTAAAACCGTGATTAAACTTGTTTATGATAATATTAATGAATGGCACCACTATGCAGCGATTATCTATAACATAAAAGATCTCCTCACTAGAGACTGGAGGGTTAGACTGGTTCATACTCTTCGAGAGGGAAACACTTGTGCAGACTATTTAGCTAAGATTGGAGCTCACAACTCTGAAGTTTATTCTCATATAGCTGTTCCGCCAGATGGAATGAATCTCCTCTTACTAGCTAATGCTAGTGGGACTCTGTTTTCTCGTTAATTCATTTTTGTTTTTCTCTTTTTCCTCTTGTACCAAAAAAAAAAAATCTTTACGTGGAAGAAAGGCATATATGATATACCAAAATACTAATAACAAATCTTTTTGTAAATAAAAATTAACATATCTACTACGGATATAAAAAAAACAAATATTTTTCTTATCATAAATAACAAATCTTTTTTTTTTGTTACAAATAACAAATCTTTTTAATTGTAAATCAAATATAAAATTATAGCTAACTATCGTTTGCGTTTGCCAAGTAACCCTAGTTGCAACAAACTACTACTAGTTTAGTTTAAATAGCACTCACGCCTCTTACTTTTCTTATTCAGTTCACTCACTAGTTTCAAACTCATAAAACAGAAACTAATTGAGGGTTAAAGATTTTACGTTTCCCAGAGAGAAGAACAAACATCATACAACACTCAAAATATAATTCATCATGTCATCGACGAAGAAGATCACGACATTTGAGATCGACGAGGTAGTGGCGTTGGAATCACAAACAATCAAGCATATGATTGAGGACGATTGTGCCGCAAATGCAATCCCTATTCCGAACGTAACCAGCAAGATCATGCCGAAGGTTATTGAGTATTGTAAGAAACATGTTGAAGTTCCAAGTTCCGAAGAAGAAAAGGTTAATTATGAGGCTGATCTTAAGGCTTGGGACCTTGAATTCGTTAAGGTTGATCAAGCTACACTCCACGATCTCATTCTTGCTGCAAATTATTTGGACATCAAGAGCTTGTTGGATCTTACATGTCAGGCTGTAGCAGACATAATCAAGGATAAGACACCGGAGGAGATTCGCACAATTTTCAACATTGAGAATGACTTCACTCCGGTTGAAGAGGCGGAAGTTCGTCGGGAAAATCAATGGGCTTTTGATTGATTATATTTTAATATCTTACCATACTAGTCATGTGAACTTTCTTTTTATCTTATGTTATGCTATGCTTTGTTATTTTTATTTGAAAATTAGAATTATATATGTTTAGAATACTTTTATTCTTTTCAGTTCATATTTTTTCTTTGGGTAAGTATGCTTACATCTTCGTCATGATGAATCTGCGCATATAACCATAAGTACCAAAACCATGTTTTATAAACTTCTTTTACATTATTCTTCTTGAAGTTAATTTAAATTTAACCCCCACCAAATATATTTATACATGAATAATGTTATAAACTACATTGATTAAACAAAGATATTGCCTTTAATCATAAAGAGATAGATGATTATAAACTTTTGGAATGAAAACTTCAATTATCAGTATTATTGAATGAATCAATTAAAGAAAAAAAAACACGATTAATATAAAAGTGTATCAATAACAAGAGTTGTTCTAATTATGTACAAAGTGCTTATTTTGCACTTTCAATATCTAGGTAAAATTTTGACTGAATTGATAGGCATCATTTATCAAAGTGCTTAGTGCAAATATTATACTGATTTTCTTTTTTTGATAATAATATTATATTGATTTTCTGCATGCATAGGACAATCCCCGTCCAAGTTTTTTAACCCACAGAATTTTCTTCACGAACCAATCCCTATGAATCCCACATTGAGTATTTCAGACTGACGAAGAGATTTCAAATGCTATTGTACTTCTTGGGAGGAGACACAATTCAATAAGGTGCTGAAGAGAATGGATAGGAATTTCAGAATTTTAGATTATTTATTGCAGAGTGACATGTTAAAATTACTACTCGTTCTACTATATATAGTTATTTTGATTCAACTTTCAATCTATGGTTATTGGAATTGGGATGATTAAGAACTTCACGTTTAATTGAAGAGATTATAATTCTTTATTGTTGAATTAAAACTATTTTTTTGTTTAGAATCTTGTGAGAAAGATCTTGCATAATGCACATACAGAAAAAGCCAAAGTGGCGAAAGAATTTTCTAGTTAAGGTGATTAATTAAGCAACAAAACGTTACACTTATAAGCAATGGCGCCAAATTTGTAGAGTCATCATTTATGTCATTCTGCTCCATTTGAGATCAAATAATGGGTAGCCACCACTAAATAAGAGATCAACATATTTGATTTAAGGCAATATGAGTTGTTCGATCTTAATAGATGATTTAGAAAAAAAGGCAATTTAATTTTGTATTTTATAATTAAAATATTGAGTTTGAACCTCAACTGTTGAGTTAAAATTAGATGATCTTTAATGTTGAGTGATACCACTGTTAGGGATATCGAGGGGGCAGCTTAGGGAATCATCCACACGATGGTCAAGAGCATACATAAGTGAGTTGGACACCACACTTTTATCCAAAATCTTAAGGCAATAGGTTTATGGGTCCTCTCACTTATAAATGCTCAATTCTCCACACTTTTAACCAATGTGGGACTTCCCCACACTTTTCACACTTCTCACACTTGACACTTCACTACTCACACTTGAGTTTCTCAACATTTAATGTTCAATTATGTGACAATGGCTTTATGTCGACTATAGAAAAATCATGTCCTATGCTTCTCAAGTTTCAAGGGAAAGTAAGCTTATACTTCATCCGTCCTTATTTACAAGAGTCGGTTTGATAAAAAAAATTGTCCCTTTATATAAGACTTAAGACCTATTTACGATTCTCATCAATAACATTAATATAATTAACATTTTTTAAAATTACTCTTATTTATTTTACATATTATTTTGAATAACATTAAATTCTTTTTTAAAATACTATTATACCATTCTATTTATTCTCTTTCCACTTACTCTCTTTAACTTTATTATTAAGGGTAAACATAAGTCTAAAGAACAACTTTCAAAAACAAATACATAAAAGAGGCCAAACAAAAAAGGCCCAACATTAAAAGAACACTAACAAATTAATTACTTTTCACACCCCCTCATATTAGAATGTATATCTGTAACTATTTGGAAACAATATTTGAGAAGAGTCCAATGTGTGCACAACCAATTGGAAAACAATTTATAATCTGTTCACCACATGAGAATCCATTTCTACATGCTTATTTTATTTTAGAAGAAGACACCATTTACTTTGTTGTTTTTTAATAAAAACTTTAACTTGAGTAGGAAACTTTCTATCAATATATTTTATGTTGCATGCTGCACAAAGCAAAAAATACACTAATATATAGTAATAAAAATCATCATTAATAGAAGAACTTAATTAATCAATTAATAATCAAACTTGTGATAGAATATAATTTCATTATGTTCAATAATATTAGTAAAAATGAGATACAAATCTCCCCTTGTGATATATTCTTAGCATTAATTTTTCATGACTAAATTAGATTTATGGTTAGTTTGCTTGCTCGAAATTAGATTTAGGGTTAGTTTAAGTGAAGTGTGTGTGTGTGTGTGTGTGAATGTGTTTATATACCTAGGGTTGGATTGAATAATTTTGAGATTGAGCTTGAGTTATATTATTGGGCTGGCTGAAACTTGAAGTATAAAAGGTAATATTAATTAATTAGTATACTTGATCGGTCTGGTTTGGCCTACACGGTTTGAAATTTAACAATTTTTTTACTATAATATAAGGAAAAAATTCAACTGAACTTGCAGTTTAATGGTAAAGCAAATACACATTTCGGATTAAAACTTATATATGAAAAGTCAATATAATACGAATAAACAATGCAAAATAGTTCTTAACATTATATGACCTGATAATAATTTATCATAAAATTGTTTAAACATGATTAAAATTATAAGTAAAGTTAATATAATAATTATAAAAACTATTTACTTAAATGTTTAAGTAGTAGTTTAAACATTTATGTAAATAGTTTTTATAAGTATTATATTAACTTAAATTATTACATAATGTAATGTAATAGTTGAAACACCCCATTACCAATTTGCTAACAGATACAATGAGCATCTAGAAATATTCCACAACCATTTTGTTCTTGCCCTAAAACACATTAGGGAAGTTGTAAGAGATTCAAATTTAGTGTACTCACCATCTATCACCATCACATGTGTTAATCTTTTCGAACTATTGACTAAATGGTCACTTTTGTAAATACCTTGTGCAGGAGAACATCACCATAATAAGTCACATGAACCTTTATAGTTTCGGTTTCAGATGCGTTACGATCTCATCATCAGATAGTACATACAATTTTTCAAATTTTATGTGTCAGGGCATGCATAGAGGAAAATGAGGAAAACCTCAGAATCTTCAAATGTAACTTGGTCCAAGTAGATGGTTTGGAAATAAGGAAAATAAATCATTTCAGGACTAAACATCTTCCCGAGACTCAATGTCAGATGAAAAAGGTAGTAAGATGTCATAATTATTGATTATCGAAGATCAAACTCAATCTCCACGTCAAGGACAGAGGTTTTAGTTTGAAGTACAAAATTTATCCAATCCCTCATTACTTCATAATCGGCATGCCATGAAAAAAGTCTAACCATTTCCAAAGTTTGGAAACAACCTTTAGTCATATAAAATTGTCTAAACTTTTCCTCAGTTGCACCTACCCGAACAAGAAATTGTGCTTCATCCAGGTCAACATGCTTGACAACAAGAAAAGGAATTGGTTTCCAACATTTCTTGACCACGAATGATATAACTGCTACATCTTTAGTTGGAAGTAACGACATAATATTCTCTGAAATGTCATCGGACAACATCGTGTTACGATTATCATCGAAATCAACGTGTATCTTCTTTAGTTCGGCCATGAATTTGGGTACTGTTGCGGGTTTTTTGAGACATACCCCACTACAGTTGTATCTTTCATTTCCGAAAAGAGGGGAAAGAAACGAAAACCTAAAGAGATTCTAAGGTACGGGGGTTAGTTGCGCAAAAGGAAGGTGTGTGCACCTTAAGCGCCCATGGTATCCCATGGTACCCTCTTATAAACTTCTAGTGCTTGTTTAAACATGCCTTAAGAATGGAGGGAGAAGTTGTATAGAAGAAAGAAAAAGAAAAGACCAATGTCATTTTAAATTTCATTCTTTAAATATTCAATATAAACACACTAAATCGTTCCCTTTTGTAAAGAGAACGATTGAATTCTTGCAATGTTTATAAGAATATTTAAAACTTGAAATTAAGAATGATAAAAGTCTAATGATTTTATTTAAAAAAGTAAAGATAGAGAAAATTTCAAATTTTGTTAGAAAAGAAAAGAGTAGTGTAAGTGTTGTGTTTGTAAAATGTTGTTGTTGAGTAAAGAAGTTATGAAAGAACTTGTAAGAGAAAAAAGTAATTGTTGTTGTGTAAGAAAAAAGATTAAGCATTATAAAATAAAATGGTGTTGCGACTAAATGGACCTACGCGCTTTTTTTTTTAACACCTTTTCAAATATCGCATTTCGGGTAGGAAATTTTGTCGCGAGAGATCTCATAACCAATTGAGATTTGATTACAAGTTCTCTCGCTTGGAAATGATTTTTTATGGCTTAGTGTGTGTAGTGTAAGCTAAGAAAGAAATAAAAAACAATAAATAAAGTCATACGCTATTACAACCCAATTGAATAATTAATAATTACAATCATATCGAATTTGAGTGAATAAATAATAAACGATATAAATAAATAAATGCAATGCATAAAAGCTATAAAGTAAAATAAAATGCAAGTGCGAGAATTAAATATGAGAATGGGATGCACCTAAAAGATATAGTAAAGAGAAGTAGTATTTAAAACTAAGTGTGAGGTGTGTGTGAAAATGAGACGGAGGTAGAGGAAGGATTTTTATACTCATGAGACCAAACAACAAAATTATCAAAGAAACGAAGTAATGAAAAATAATCATATTGGCATGTAAAGAAACATTCAAGAAGCATTTATGATTCATACTAATTACATTATATCATGAAGCAACACAAATTTAATCACAAAGAAACAAGCAAAAGAAAAGAAACAAAAATCAAAGTATGAATGCATGAATTTAGGCCAAAAATGGTCCTTAACTTTTATTGCAAATGTTAGAGCTCAATGATATAAAATGTAAGATATTGTCTCTAACGTGCATTTTTGAATGATGCAATATCCTAATCTAAGATGCATGTATGCATGTAAGAAATGTAAAGTGAAGTTGTAATGTGAAATTGTAGTGTAATGTAAAAATTAATGTCAATGTCATGTAAAATGCAAAATATAGATTGTGATGTAGAGATGTTAAATGTAGTGCAAAGTGTAGTGTAAAAATGTAGAGTGTAAAAAAATGTAATGTGAAGTGTCATGTAATGTGAAATGTAGTGTAGAATGTAGTGAAAGTGTAGAGTATAAAAAGTGTAATGTGGCATGTAATGTGAAAATGTAGTGTAAAATGTTGTGTGAAAATGTGGTGTAAAAATGTAGTGTAAAAAGTGGTGTGAAGTGCAATGTGATAAGGGCATATGACCAAGACATAAACATGTTCATAAAACACACATAATCATGATAGTAAATCAAGTTCACATATAATTCAAAGAGTACCAAATAAAAATCTAACATGTGAGAATGAAATGGAGTAAATGATAGCATAATGTGAATGTCAAAATAAAAATAAAAATGAATGACCCTAAATGCATAGAGTAAATGGTTATGAATATGTATGTATGCAACTATGTGATAAGGTAAGAAGAAAAATAAGTAGTAACAAAGCATATGCAAATGCAAAAGACATTTAGTAATGAAGCATAAGAAATAATAAAGTGAACATTAAACATATATTATGAAAAAAAAAAGCAATTAAGTGATAATCAAGTTCATGTAAAAAAAAACACATCACCGAGAATTTAGAAATTAAAATTTCAAATCTAAAGGAGAACTTTAAATATTAGTGTAAGAGTTTGAGTTCAATGAACTTAAAATAAGCTATTGTCTCAAACAAACACTTATTGAATAAGCTATTACTAACAACTAATCAAATAAGCAACTAATAAGAAAATAAGATTTAAATTTAAATCTCAAAAAAAAAAAAAAATCCTTAAATATTAGTGTAAAAATTTAGATTCAATAAACTTAAAATAAGTTATTGTTCCAAAAATCACTTATTGAATAAGATATTAAAAAAAAAGAACTGCAGTAACAAAATAGGGTGTAATCAGCAAGTAAAAAAAAACATAACAAACAAACCAAAACAAAAAAAAAAGAAATCAGCAAAGGCCCAAAGCAAAGAAGAGAACCAATCCACTGACGAAACGGGTCGTTTGACCCGAATCCGGGTCGGGTCTCTGGATCAATCCAGATCCAGTCCAAATAATTAAGTGTGGCGCGCGTGCGTGCACTCGCACACGTGGAATTTCTTGCATGAACTCAAATCTAAACCAAAATTAACAAATGAACACACTTTCTTGCATGAAATTTCACCTAGATTCTAAATATATAATTATTTTTCACAATACATCACCATAATTTGAAAAACGAAGCCATCAAAGAAAGGGTCAAAAAATGAAAATGGAAAATCATGCAAAATTGGACAAAACTAGTTCATGGAATAGATTATAAATATGCATATGAACACAAAGCACTTGAAATCAACTTGAATAAAGCCCTAAAACGTTCAAAATCGTACCTTGAAATAGAGGCCAAAAACGGTTTCGAAGTCGTTGATTCTGGTGCTCCAGCTCGCGTTTCTGCTTCAATCTATGCGTGCTTCGTAATGGTATCGACCTCCTGAACTGCGTACACAGCTTTGTGAATGAATGAATGGATGTTCGGTCGAGTTTTGTTTTTTTTGTGATAGACTTGGATTTTGAGTTTGAAAACGGTGAAGATAATGATGTTCTTGGTCACGTTTCTGTTTGTGTTTGATGATATGAAACTAATTGGAGATGATTTTGTGTCTGAATGAAAATTGTGTTGTTGACCGTGAAAGGTAAAAAAAAGAGGGGTGAAGGAAATTTGATTAGAGTTTGTGTTTATGTTTATGTTTGGATTGGAAACAAATGGTTGATTAATGTAGATTTTGTTTTTGATTTGTGAAGGTATGATGAATTGGTCAATGAAGAAGATTAAGATGGTGATGTTTGTAGTGAAGAAAAATGTTGTTGTAGGATTAATGAATGAATGGAATTTGTGTTGTTACTGATCTCATCTCCTTCGTCCTTCCATTTTTTGTTTTATTCTTTTTTTTTTATTGAGAGAGAGGTGAGGCTTGGTGGCTAGGGTTGTGGTGTTTCTCTCTAGAGTTTGTGAGGTAGTGAATGGTTAGTATTTATAGGGTAGGAATTAGGGTGAGTGATATTTGTGTAATAATGTGAAAATGATAAAATAAAAAATAAATAAAAATGATTATGAGGTAGAAATGGTGAGGTGGAATGATGTGATTGATTTATGTTTTTGAAAGGAATATGTGATGGAAAAAAAAGATAAAATGATATGTTTTCTATTTTTGGTAAACTTTGATATAGAAATGTAAAAGAGTAAATAAATTGAAATAAAATGGAATAAAATGTTAATATTTTTGATATTCTGGAATATGTGTGAATAAAGTAAGAAATAAGACTAAAACAATAAAAACTATTTTTGGACATTTTTAACCTTTTACGCTAATTAAAATAAATTTTAAACGAAACAAACTGAAAAGAACAAAATGGTGAAAAAACCAAAATTACGCGTAAAATTAAAAGTATGCGTGAAATGATGTTATTTTTTGTATGAAATAAATTAACACTATTTTTTTCTAGAAAACATAATTGTAAAGAAATAATGAAAATATGAGAATGAAAATATAAAAAATGCATGAAAAAGGAATATCAAGACACATATAATAAAGCACATATATTTTTGTATATTTTTCATATGTAAGAATGCAAATTGGATTTTAGGTCCAAAATTGGGGTACAACAGGTACATAAGAAATGTTTGTGAATTAAAGTTTCGAGGGTTTAAGGTTTCACAGCCATTTTCAATACCATAACCACTTCAAACAGTGAGTAAAACTAGTTTATTTATCATGAAATTGTTTAAACATGATATGTACTCTGATAATAATTTATCATAAAATAGTCATTATGATATGTAACTCATACGATTTTCAAAAAAAATAATTCAAACTCATACATTTTCTATGTCATATGTTAATTATGGCTAATGCAAATTGTTTGCACTACACCCCCTCCACGGCATATAGAGCAATATTGATTTATTTGTTAAGGTTGGGAAAATAGAACTATTCTACTTCGAGAGTAGAGAAACCTCCTAAGAAGAAGATAAGAAGAAAAGACTAAATTCTCATATTTTTCATAATGCTAGAATAAGCTATTACAAGTTTATATATAACAAAATACTAATAAACTTATTCTAGAATATTGAGTCACCACTTTCTTTCACTTTTGGGCTTGACATGATTTGGGCCTCTAAAATCATAACATTATCTTCTTCAATAAGAGATTATGCAAGGTCAGGTTGTTCCATGTTCGCAATTATTTTTTTTATATTTCCTTTGTTTTTTTATCTCTTCCATTAATTTGCGAACTATTTTGTTTTCTCTCTTAAACATTTTGAAGAAAAGTGAAGTAAAATTCAAAGTGAAGATTGTTTTATCATTTTTTTTAGCGGTTAAATATATTTTGAAGTCCCTCTAAATATTTTAACTTTCGTTTTTAGTTCTTTTAAAAAAAATCAAACTTTTATTCCTCTAAATTTTAGTTTTTAATTTTAGTCTTTGTTTTCTTACAATAATTTATATATCATGTTCTAGTTGACCTTTTGGATTATATATCTTTATTAAGATCTTAAAATATTATTTTTTTTTGACCAAAGATCTTAAAATATTATTAATAATTTAACTAAACAATTAATGGTCATGCTAATTAGTGTTCTCAAGTGACTAGTTAAGGGTTACTAATTAAGAATATCAAAAGAAGTGATCTTTGCATTAAAAATAGTGTTTTATTAATTTAGAAAAGTAGAATGCATAAGTTCCGAGAGGTTGTTTACCACTTTTACTTCCTTAACTATTGTCTTAAGAAAAATGTTTAACATTTTTCCAAAAATTAAAATAATGACATTTTACTTTCTTAACAATCAATATGTCATTTGAAACATGTTAAGAGAACTTTTTAAACAATGCATGAACTAAAATTAAAATTTAGAAAAATCAGAGTTTGAAGGAAAATATTAGAGGATATTTAGAAAGACTACAAACATATTTAACTTTTAATTTATTTTATTTTAGTCATTCCTCACTATTGTACCATAATTTTAGACCTACAAATCCAATTCGCATTATGTTCATGAAAAATATAAAAATGTTTACTTTTTTACTATACATGTTTTAATTTCATTTGCTTTGCATATTTTCTTATTTTTCTCAAATTTTCGAAATGAAAGTCAAAATAATATAAAAAAAATAGTTTTTGGCTTTATTTTACGCTTTATTCTAAAAATGTCAAAAAAATAGTTTTTCTCAGCTCATAATTTCATTTTATATTTAATTAGCGTAAAAGTTTAAAAATATCAAAATTAGTGTTTTCTATTCTTTACGTTCATTTTTATATTTCATTTCCTTATATTTCAAAAAAATGAAAAAATTACTTTTTATTTTACTTCTACACATTTTATTACCATTTACATTTTATTTTAAAAATATGCCAAGAAGAGAAAAGAGTAGAGCACAAGTTGCTCTATCTCTATGACTCATTGATCTTATCTTTTTCTATCTCATTTTCCTTTTACAAATAAATCAAAAATATCAAATTCCACCTCAAAGCATCTTTCTCACATAGAACAATTTAATTGATCCACCTCACCTCATTCTCATCATTATCACATTTTCTATTTTCTTTTTGATCAAAATTACCATTTCTATCACTATTACACAATTATCCTATCTTTTCATCACTAATCCATTTTTACCCCGTTACCTTAACTTTTCTCTATATAAGAAACATCACCTCACACACTCATGGACATTCACAAAAAAATTCTCTCCATCTTTTCTTTCAACTTTTCACCCAATTTCATCATCCATTCCAATTTGCCAAATCCTTCTGAAATTTGAAAACAATCAATTCCATAAACTCAATACCACTTCCAGAAACGAGAAACTACTCAAAAATCGCGTCTAAAAAACCCAAAACCATCCAACCCGAATACAAATTCAAACCAAATTTGAGATGAAGATTTCTCACTCGATACAACTCCGTTTACGTTTATTTTTGGCTCATTAAACTCGCGAAAACGTAAGGAACATGATGTACATATCATTTTCCACCAATTTCGCGTACAAATTATTTTCAAGTTTTTAGATCTAAACTTTCTTCGCTCGGTTTTAAAAATCTATTGCTCTATTTTGAAAAATAATACCAGATTCGTGATCTATGTGAAATTCCGTGCGAGATTGATTACTCGTTTGTTGTTTCTGGTTCGGATTTGGTAACTCATAATTTCTATGAAGCTTTTTTGTTTGATAATGACTTTTTTTTCTGTTTGGTTTTTATGAAGAAGAAACAGACCGCTGTATACACCTTCTTTTGATCCAAACATATCATAACCATATGATCTGCTTACTATTATTAATCCTGTGCGTTGAACTTTTTTATTTATTTTTGATCATATGATTCTCAGTCTAATCAGGCACGTTTGATGTGAATCTAACAATGATGATTAAGAGGTGCATCATAGACCCGCACGTATGAACCGCATAGGATCCTGAGGCTTGGTTCGGTTCAATCATGGGATTGAACCGCCTGAACCGGTCCGATCCAGGCAAAACGCCCGGTTCAGTACGTTTGGGTCTCTGTTTCTTTCTTTTCTATTTTTACTTCCCATACTCCTTATTTACTGATGCACCCTCTCTGCTAGTTTATTTCTTTTTTCGTTTTCTGCTCTTGTGTTTTTTTTATCTAAGTTTTTTTTAGTTTATTTATTTATTAGTTTATTTTCTTTCATGTTATTTATTTCCCTTTTTTTAGTCATTTATTTTATGCATTTTTTTACTTTATGTCATTTATTTTATTTGCTTTTCCTTTACATTTTATTTCTTGTTATTATATTATTGCATAGTTGTTTATGATAATTAGTTTGTGGTAATTTTGGACTTAAACTAAACATTGGCTTTGTTGGGTTTTTGTGTATTGGCCTCATTTTTGCTAAAACACTAACTAGCCAGATGCTGGACCAGATGCTAACTGGATAGATGCTGGACCAGATGCTCCAGCGTGTGCGTACAGCATCAGGACGTACGCGTATTTTTATGCGAGATCTTTTTAAAGATTTGCTTCAGTTTTATCTCAATTACTTGTGCACTAAGTCTCGCCTTTTTGTGTAGAACCTTCAAGAGGTGGCGTTTTGCCCTGATTGCTTCATAAAATATGTTTTTCCATTTATGGAAACATATTATATGTTTCTAAAATATATTTGCAAGATTTATCAGTTGGACCTGACAACGTCCAAGCTCTGTTTTGAAGCCCAAAGCCATGCTATCTCAGTATTATATATATGTGAAGACAAACCCTAGTTTTGTGTGTGGAAAACCGTGTGTGTACTAAAGCGTGTGTCTTAAGGTTTTAGGTTTTCTTGTTAGTTGTGAGTCTTGATTGTATCTTCCTGATTCAAGTCAAGTACTCTGTGTTTGAGTTGTAATGGTGTACTGCTCCTAAGCTTTTAAGTACGGAGTTTAGTTGTGTCTTTAGAGTGTGACTCTCATCCAAACAAACAAACAAGTGTGTGTTTAACAGTGTTGTCTGTACTGTTAGTGGGAATTGAGACGGGGTCTCATACCTAGGAGTTCCTAGGTAGAGCAGCCATTGGTAGGGTCGTGGTGCAAAGACAAGTAGTGAGTCTACGTTGTGCTTTTCACTAGAACTATAATAGTGGAGTTCATTCCTGGATTGGTATCCCCCAGACTAGGGCAAGTTGCGCCGAACTGGGTTAACAAACTCACTGTGTTCTTTATTATTCTGTCACGCTTATTTTACTTTGCTACGCTGCGTTATATTATTATTGTGTGACAAGTGCTCGGACAAGTGCTCTAACATTGTGCACAGCATTTGTCTGTCTAGTTGCCAGAATTTCAATTGGTATCAGAGCAGGCACCCTGCCTGATTGGGTGAGCTCCAGGGAAGATATTTCTGGCTAAGATGGACAACGTAGGAGGACAGATGAATAGACCACCACTCTTGGTTGGTGAGGCTAACTATGACAATTGGAAGTCTAAAATGACTACCTTCTTGAAATCCATGGATCACAAAACATGGAAAGCTGTTATTAAAGGATGGGAACATCCTGTAGTTACTACTGGTAAGGAAGGGGAGACTACCACTATGCTGAAACCTGAGGAGGAATGGAGCAAGGAGGAAGAAGCATTAGCCAATGCAAATTCAAGGGCTCTAAATGCTTTAATCAATGGAGTTGATGCGCATATTTTCAAATTGATAAAAAAATGTACTATTGCAAAGGATGCATGGAAGATACTCCAAACTGTTCATGAGGGTACCTCAAAGGTGAAAAGGTCAAGGCTGCAACTCTTGACTAGTAAGTTTGAGAAATTAAGAATGAAGGATTATGAAAGCATTCAAGAGTTTCACACGACAATTCTTGATTATGACAATCAATTTGATGCCTTGGGTGAGAAGATATCTGAAGAAACTCTAGTAAGAAAAATGCTTAGGTCCCTACCTAAGAAGTTTGACATGAAGGTCACTGCAATAGAGGAAGCCAAGGACATTTCGGAATTGAAAATGGATGAATTAGTTGGTTCTCTACAAACTTTTGAGATGTCAGCAAATGGAGGATCTAAAAGAAGACGAAAAGCATTGCTTTTGTCTCTAATGCCGAGGAGACTGATCGACAGAGTGATATGGAGGCTGATGAAAGCATCTCTGAAGCTATTGCGTTGTTAAGAAAACAATTTAATAAAGTCTTGAAATTGATGGACAGACGCCCTGACAACAGTCGCAGCATCAATAGGAATGCCAACAATCAAAGGAAACAGCAGACTGATGAAGATGAATCAGAAGAAGATTCTGAAACTGCTAATCATGTGATTTGTTTAACTGGAGTATGTACATCTGATGTTGAATCACACGATGGTGAAATGACTTATGATGAATTAGTTGATTGTTATAAGGGATTATGGCTTAAAAGCATAGAAGTTGGTAACACAGTGATAAGGCAAAAGAAGACCATTGCTATATTACAAGCTGAGAAAAACAAACTTCTGGAAGAAAATTCAAGACTAGATGGTGATGTTACTCTATATAAATCCAAGATTGACAACATGAACAAGCAATTGAGGATGCTGAATACAGGAATTGATAAGCTAGAAGAAATCCTAGAGTTAGGACAGAATTCTAATGATACTAAAGGTATTGGTTTCAACTACAGTTCACTATATCATCAAAAATTTGTGCCGGTAAAGAAGTTTGTTCCTTCTGTTAGTACTTATGATCCAACGATGCCAATACAGATGCCCCAGCATCCGGTGAGACAACAGACAACCAGAAACAATACCAAATCAAAGAAAAGATATTCTGGTTGGGTATGTTACCACTGTGGAAGAAAGGGACACATTAGACCTTACTGCTTCAAATTGTATGGGTATCCTGACAAAACTCATTCATCAAAAACTGAGCCTATTATGAAGAACATCAAGAAAGAGTGGAAGCAAAAGAATGACAAATCCACAATGCAAGATCAATCATCCACTCTTCCGTCTGATTCTGTTTCCGATCCTATCACTCAACAAGTGAATCCAGCGACTGTTATTACTGATGCTCAACCGCTTGCCACTGTTTCTAGTACCAGAGTAACCACACGACACTCTAAGGTGCTAGTATCAAGGAAGAAGAGTTCAAGAAAGGTCTCAAAAGGTAATAAATCAAAACCCTCTGATGTTCAGCGTGTTGGATTAAGCATGCACGATCTCTACTCTAAAGAGAATCCGTTTGTTTCGACTATTGTGGAACCAAATCCTGACACGTCTGTCAGTAAATCTAAGGATACCCCCGGTGAGGGTAATGTTATTGTTGATACTACTAAAACCCTAGGTACTGATAATCCCAAGGTAGATGACTGTGTAGAGGATATTAAGTCAAATTTCTCTGTTGAAAAATTTGTTGATCATGAGAAAACTGGTGGTTTTGTTGCTGAACAAGATGTTAGTGTTGCTGAGAAATCAGCTGATTTTAGTGATAAGCAGATAGATGCTATGCCAGATGCTCACGCATCTTTGGCACAAGCCAATGTTGAGACCACTGTGGTCCCAAACACTCCTACTGCTGAAAGTGTTCATGAAGAAGGTTTCCCTGAGCCTCAGTCTGAAGAATTTGAGACTCAGCAAGCTTTGAGTCCTGATAATGTGTTACAAAATAATTTGGTTCTGGTAGAAGATGATGGACCAGAAGATATGTCTGTGGAAGAAAATCCTGTAACAGGTGTTGCTCGTAGGATAAGGATCAAATCCATGAAAAGTACACCTGCTGTGAGTGAAAGTGCCCAAGAGCTTGTTGATGTGTTGGAGTATGCTGGGTTGATGAAGACTGTGAAGAATCTGGGTCACTGTTATGACAAGCTGGTGTGTAAACTTCTCTCCTCAAGTTATTAATACATATCTTGGAAGATCGGTTGAAGACATTCCTGAGTTGGAAGTGACCGATGACACCATCTGCAAGACTATCACAGTTGGTACTAAATCTGCTTTTGATTTTGGTTATTACATTTATCATTAATTTTTGGAGCAAGCTAAATCTTTTGTTGTTAAGTTTCCTATTCCATTTCCTACTCTGGTGTGTGGTGTTATTCTGCAACAACACCCTGATATTTTGGTTAGCACAGATGAGCCTAGGAGGCCTAGTCCTCTGTCCTTATATTACAGGTCGCTTTGTGATTCACATGCTGTTTACTTAGCTGGCACTTCTGTCCAGCCAACATGTGCTCTCAGTAGAAAACAAATGAAAGTTGATCTTATTGAGACTAGTATGGCTCTTGGTGTTAGAAAAATGAAAATTGACAGGATTATTGTAGCCTTGAAGGTTGAAAGTGAAGTTAAGGGTGAAGATATTGAGGGAGCGCAGGAAGAAGAAGAAGGAGGAAATAAATGTTTCTGCTGCTGGTGATACTGAGGAATTGTCAATTGACTCTGATGAGACTGCCTCTTTCTGATCTTGATGTTTCCCTATTTCTTATGGACTTGTGTGTGGCTTATGGCTTGTAATAAGTACTCTATTTGTGGCTTCTCTGTGACTCTTTGGTACTCTGTGACCTTCTTTTATGCATGAATGTTGTTTGTCAGAATTTGTGGCTAAATTAGGAGAGTAGAAGTTGTTGTGTTATTTTATATGCGTATGATGCATAAAGCTCTGACAGATGATCTAACATATGTCTTGTACTAGTAGCTTAATATTGTGTGTAGGTGAGTATGATGCATGAAGCAGTGACAGTGGCATCTGACCTATTGTAGTAGGTGAGTTTATGAAATACGCATGCATTTTTTGAGGGGGAGAAATTATATTTGATTATCTCCTATTATCTACCTGTTGATTATCTGAGGGAGAGTAGTATGTGCCTCCTGCCTATCTATCCGTGAGTAGTGTTTATGCTTGTTTTGACGGGGATCAAATGCATCTTGTGTGATGATGTATGTTGTGTGATGATGACTATGTAGAATAATTTTCTACTATACTCTAGTGATTGCATGAATTAAGGGGGAGGAATTTATTTTTCCTAGTCCTTAAGGGGGAGTAGTAGTAATTACTTCATGATCGTGCTAGTTGTTACTTGTTAGGATGTTAGTTGTATGGTGTGTTTGATGATGATGCAACATGTTACATATGAACAGTTGTGGTTATCTGAGTATGCTGATAAATGGAGATGATATGATACTATGGTATATGCCTATTTCAAATACTCATATGAAGTTTGGCATTTTTTGTGGCTAAAAAAGGGGAGAAGTTAGCTGATATTGGTTGATATGCCTGATGCTCTACATAATGCTCTAATATGTCGGATGCTCTACTTAATGTTGACACATCTGTCTATATGGTGATATGAAGTAGTTTATGTTGCTCTGCCATGGCAAATATACATGAGTTGTTTCTTTATTCTTTATGGTATACATGAGATATTGTTCTCAGGGGGAGTGCTGATGTTGAAGGAGAATGTTATGATTATGTTTGCATGAGAATGTTGTATCAGATGTTGAAGCATTCACTTTTGTGTGAAGCACTATTTGTGATGAAGCGTATTTTCTCTAATGTTTTTATGTGTGAGGCTATCTTATGTTATCTGCTGCTATATGCCTCTGATGTTTGTGTGTTGAAGCTTATTTGTTAGCACTGTTATTGGAAATCTACTATATGAAGATGGTTCTTGTTCTCCTTCAAAGTTGCTATGTTTTGATTGATTAGAAGGAGTGTGCTGTGTATATCTCTCTGGCTTTCATATATGGCCCAAGATTGTTTTAGCCAAAAATTTGCCAAAGGGAGAGATTGTTGGGTTTTTGTGTATTGGCCTCATTTTTGCTAAAACACTAACTAGCCAGATGCTGGACCAGATGCTAACTGGACAGATGCTGGACCAGATGTTCCAGCGTGTGCGTACAGCATCAGGACGTACGCGTATTTTTGTGCGAGATCTTTTTAAAGATTTGCTTCAGTTTTATCTCAATTACTTGTGCACTAAGTCTCGCCTTTTTGTGTAGAACCTTCAGGAGGTGGCGTTTTGCCCTGATTGCTTCATAAAATATGTTTTTCCATTTATGGAAACATATTATATGTTTCTAAAATATATTTGCAAGATTTATCAGTTGGACCTGACAACGTCCAAGCTCTGTTTTGAAGCCCAAAGCCATGTTATCTCAGTATTATATATATGTGAAGACAAACCCTAGTTTTGTGTGTGGAAAACCGTGTGTGTACTAAAGCGTGTGTCTTAAGGTTTTAGGTTTTCTTGTTAGTTGTGAGTCTTGATTGTATCTTCCTGATTCAAGTCAAGTACTCTGTGTTTGAGTTGTAATGGTGTACTGCTCCTAAGCTTTTAAGTACGGAGTTTAGTTGTGTCTTTAGAGTGTGACTCTCATCCAAACAAACAAACAAGTGTGTGTTTAACAGTGCTGTCTGTACTATTAGTGGGAATTGAGACGGGGTCTCATACCTAGGAGTTCCTAGGTAGAGCAGCCATTGGTAGGGTCGTGGTGCAAAGACAAGTAGTGAGTCTACGTTGTGCTTTTCACTAGAACTATAATAGTGGAGTTCATTCTTGGATTGGTATCCCCCAGACTAGGGCAAGTTGCGCCGAACTGGGTTAACAAACTCACTGTGTTCTTTATTATTCTGTCACGCTTATTTTACTTTTCTACGCTGCGTTATATTATTATTGTGTGACAAGTGCTCGGACAAGTGCTCTAACATTGTGCACAGCATTTGTCTGTCTGGTTGCCAGAATTTCAGGCTTAATTGGAGACGGACCTATAAAAGTAGTATTAAAACTTTAGGATTTTCTTAGTTTAGTTAGTTTATTTATTTTAATTTCGTCGGACTTGTAATTTCTTTTATGTCTTTTGCACCTTCATTCAAATGTTGCATCATTCATGTTTAAAATTCTTGCAAAAGTCTTAGAATGTAAATAGGCGAAATGTAACCCCAAAGTGGATGTAGAAATTGCATTGCATGCATTTTATTTTTATCGCTTTCTGTCAAAACGCTAAAAAACAAACAAAACGCAAACTTTCATTTTCAAAGAAGTACGACTAGTAATTTCTTTAGAGAAAAATAGAAAAATAATAAAAACATCTTCTTCCTCCTAATACAATTTTCTTTTAGTCCAAAACAATCATTAGTCGCATGTTTAGACGTAGGTTTATTTTTCAACACTTTACATTTTATGCTATAACCTTCTCTTCTCATCTAACTCACCACATACACACAAATTCTCTCTATACAATTTCTCCCTCAAATTCTTACTATTTCTCCCCCATTTCTTAAGCACATAAAAACAAGTAAAAAAGCAATAAATTAGAGGTTACTATATGATACTATAGGCGTTTAGGATGCTAATACCTTCCCAAGGCGTAACTAACCCCCTAACTTAGAATATCTTTTAAAAGGTTTTTTCGATACTTCCCCTCTTTGAAAATGAAAGATCAATGTAGTGGTGGAAATCCCAAAATCCCCGCAACACTCACGAATGGTCAAGTATCTAATTGTAGTGCTCGGTATATAAATAGTTATTCAGCAGGAATGGTAAGTTATCTAATTATTTATTCTAACAACCTTCACTTGACGCATTTTACTGACTTGAACATCAAAGTGTCTTTTAGGTACACCCCCCTCCGCTTTAACATCCTTGGACGACGGTGCACACGACCGGTCAACCCTTCTGATCAGGTGAGATTAATAATATTTTGGAAGGGTGATTTATGTGCGCACCTCATCGTGGCACGATGGGTCAAAATATGGATCATGAGTCATTTGGTGGATCCTGGCTCATTTGGTGGGTATTGTGGCTCGATGCAACCCATCGTGGCACGATATAATGGCGGTTTGAGTTGTTTTTGCGTTTTCTTGCTCCTTTTGCTATTTTTTTCACCCTTTTCTATTTTTCTTCATTCTTCGACAAGATACTTCAGTACTTAGAGATTTTTTGTGTAATCTAGCAATCAAAGAATATAAACTAACATAAATCTATACTAAAAGTGCATGTAAAAAACATATAAATTCCCGTCATCAGTCGTCATAAGACAAT
The DNA here is from genome assembly GCA_951804385.1 of Trifolium dubium. Lineage (NCBI taxonomy): Eukaryota > Viridiplantae > Streptophyta > Magnoliopsida > Fabales > Fabaceae > Trifolium > Trifolium dubium. The sequence continues at coordinate 23,313,190 of OX638075.1, read as the reverse complement.
ATGTTTCAAATGCACAAGACTCAGAAGCTATGTTGGGTACATTAGTTCTGATAGATCAATTAAGAGCCAGTTTTGTCAGAAGGTGATTCTCTGATTCTCAATGAATGGAGAATTATATCAGACTGACAAATTCAAAATGATTGAAGAATAATCATAGTACAATATCATTATCCTTTAAGGATTGTAACGTTAGTACTATTCTAATATTTGTACCTCTTTTGGGCGAATATTCTTCACAAAGACAAGAGATGGATAAGCGTTTTTTTATATGGAAACAATCTAATGTTACCTCACAATTGTACTATTACAGTTGGCAATTGGCTATGACCTCCACAACGGTCATCTTCAAATGTCTCTATTCATTCACCTTTAAATAGAGAACTCGTATTAGAAGACTAGTGTTGATTACAACAAAGTTGAAACACTTATACAAGACTACAAGTTCTGATTACTGTTACATTCATAGTTTTGCTTTTCTGCACTTAATATTCTATAATATAATCTTAGGATATTCAAGTGTTAGCGTCTTGTAATTGAGTTGTAATAGTGTGAGAACACCTTTGATTTTATATCAAGTGTTAAAACACACATTCTATCTTACTTTTATTCTTTATAAGCTTTAGAATTCTTTTGCTTATGTATTTGAGCATTTGTAATCTTTAGTGATTATAGTGTGATTTATCCGTTGCTGATTAGGATTTGTTGTGCTATAGTTAGAAAAAAATTTAAAACTACCTAAAACACAATTCAACTCCTCCTCCTCTTGTGTTTTTCACACCTTCAATCATTTGCACAAGGCTCACTTTTGGTCCCTCTTTTAAAGCAAACTCATATGTATAATTCATATTTTTGAATAAAATTTTGCAGAAATATTTATAAAGTAATAATAATCTCCCAAAAAAGTTATACTTTTTTAACAAAATCATGATTTAAATATAAATTTTTATATTTTTTGTGGTTATAATTTTATATATAATTCATCTTTTGTTAAAAAATCCATTTTTTGAGAGAGATTTTCATAATATTTTACATAGTTATACACAATTTCATTAACAAATACAAATGTTACACATGAGTTGAATTAAAAATAAGAATTAATAGTGGTTGTTGAAAATTTTATAAGAATTAAAAATTGATAGAAAAAAAATTAGAGAGCCTAAAATCAAATTTTGATATATTTTTTGAGGGAAAAATATATTTAACACTTACTTAGATTATGTCTTTACATTTTATGGATATGTGCCTTCTTTCTTCTTCTTTTTTTTTACTAATTGTGCCTTTTTTTTCTATCTAAAAAAAAATAAATCATAGCATCCGAATTAATAACATAAAACGATCTAATAATAAAGTCTATAATTGATATAAAAAAATACAAATGTGTGTAATAGTCATTCTTCTTAATCTACAACATTAAAAAAGTTAAAGTTATTAAATCTCTTAATTTGAATTGAAAAAATCTTCAAATTTAAATAATATAAATATTGTACTGAGACGAGAAATCACACAGAGAAAAATCAAAACAAACACTAACTTCTCTATAGTTGTGAGTCAACAAGAAAAAATGAGAAAGAAAAAATGAATTTTTAGAGAATGGCAGCTATGTTTTGAACGTGCCTTCTTTATTGACAAGTTGAATCAGCCGACATAGGGTCATACACGGCAGCACATAGATATCTTTAGCAGCCAATCCATATACTCCACGTGGTCTTATATTCAATAATGTATTCGAACAAAACAAAACATTTGCTATATGCTTTTTCAGCCGACATAACTAATTTCAACTTTTATTCAAAATAATACTACTAATTCCAAATTTTCTTTTTTCAAATAAGTAATTTCAGTTTAAGTCCATAAAATTGATTTAAATGCTTTTGCGTTGATTTAGTTTTAAATATAATTTAGTAATATAATAATTAATAAGATTTTATTTGTCTTGGATATCATATATTCAGAATTTCGTTTCCTTTTTTTTTTTTTTTTCGAGATTGAAAGGATTACACAAAATAACTTTTTTTTTACTTAATTCTAGATAAAATTTATGTTATTCTTTTTTTGGTCTGAAAGATAAATTGCTCCTCTATGAAGTGATCTCTGGACCAATTAACTTTTATTATTTGAATTATTCTACGAAAAAAATTTATATTATTCTTTTTGTTTAACCTTTCAATTTTTATAAGAAATGTATCACAATAATTCAAATTTCGATTACAAGATTAAAAAAATCCATTTAAAATTCGAATTATATTAGAAAAAATAATTAAACATAAAAATTCATGTAATCAAAATTACATTAATTCCATTTAATTTATTTAAAATCAACATTTGTTTAGGACACTAAATCTCATTTAGGAAAATGCTTCAATTATTTTTGTATTTTGAATTTTATTATTTTATTTCAAATTTAAAATCATTTCTAAATTAAATATTATTGTTTTTGTCAGATATTAGTTTAGTAGATTTTTATGTTTTTTTGGGAATAGTTAGTACGTAGTATTTTTATTGCCACTATCATCCAGCAAAAAATACTCTAATTAGTTCAGAAATCATATCTTAATTAGCATAAAATTTTAAAATTGTTATGTCGGACGTTCATAATCAGAGTTCGAATTTTAGTCCCTCTATTTTGTGTGTGTAAATTTTTAAAACTTGCCATTATATTTTATTGTTTTGCTTTCACCCTTTAATTCTTAGAAGAATGAGCCCTAATATAGTCTAGAGTTCAGGATAAGAATGAGCCCCCGAAGAAACTACAGACTTTTCTATTAAGTTCAGCGTTAATCACAACTAAATCAGATCGACTAATTTTTTGTAAAACTTGCTGTTTTAGAGTATAAAAAAATAATAATTTAAAGATTTATCAGCAAAAAGTAATGTAATGAATTAAAACAATAAAATAGAACATCGTTTTCATTGGGTCAATCACTTCTTCTAACACAAACAATTAAAATTGGCATAAATTGCAACGAGAACCAATCAATTAAACCGATCATACTATTAATCTCTTGTTCTGTCCTCCCGCTATATTTCATTTTCTTCTTTATTGTGATCACAAAATGTTGAAGAACAAAATGGATTTTCAACAAGAAGCAGTTCAATTGATGAACTCAGATTTCAAAGACTTGAGTGAAGCTGCTAATAAACTCGCTAGTCATGCCGTCAAACTCGCTGCTGCCGGCGGATTTGGAGCCTCTTTCTTCGGATTTTTCGCTGCCGTTGCTGCTATGTATGTTCTCTTAATATTCTCTTATCTATCTAGTAATTTAATAACTTATCATCTCTAATTGTTTTTGTTATCATGATATTTGTACGAAGTTTACACCGCTTTAGTGATGACTAATCACTGTTAAAGAACGTGTCCGGTCAATTCTCTCCTCCCAAACCGATATTTTTCCATGAGTCAGAAATGAAATCTCTGAGACGAATTAAAATTTTAGGTTGATTGTTTGTTTATAGTCATGACTTGCAATTAAAATATTTAGGATATTTGTTTTTGCTTATGAATCTTTATTTCATACTTTGATTTAGTTTTCTAAATTTAATTCAAACTGTTGTTTGTTGATGCTCGTGTTGTTGGGATTAATTCAAGCTTATAGAAGGTTAAGACTTAAGATAAAAGAGATGATTGATTAATTAGATTTAAGATATAACTCTCATTCAATTTGTAGTAGTCTTATTGTCTTTCATAAATCTGCTAACATTTGTCCTAGTTGAATTTGTTTGGCTCTAATTTTAGTCAATTCTTCGAAAAGTTTTCTTCCCTTTTGTAAAAAAAAAAATAAAACTCTCGTTTAATTGCTTTTATTATTTATTTCAAATTTGTAGTTTTTCTTTTTGTTATAATTTGTAGTTTTATTTTATTTGATTAAAATATTTTCTTTTTTGTTGCATTTATGCTTTAATTTGTTAATGCTAATCATTAATGTTTGTCAAAAAAAAATGCTAATCATTAATATTTTGTTTCTCAAGTTATTAATTTAGTGGTCATCATTTCACTTCTTTAGGTGAATAAATAGAAGAGTATCTCAAGCTCAAATTTCAATTTTTTTGTATATAACAATGTTTATATCAATTGATTTATGATCGCTTAGACAATAATTTATATTTTTGTCAAGTATTAATCATCTATTTTAATATCATTATAATGATATAAAATGTCTTCAATTAATTTTTGGCATTAAATTGTGTTAAAAATCGAATCAATACTAGTGCACCGTACACGTGAAATATGTCTACTATTATAAACAAATGAATTTTTACTATAAAATCAATAATTCAACTATTTGATGAAATGATATATGATGATATTTATTGATTCAAACAATAGTAAAAAAACACGTTTGCACATCAAATAAGACTTTTCCAATTAGGAAAAGTCCAAAAAGGAGGTATTATAAACTTTGAAAATTATCTCTATATAATATATTTAAGGATGTCTCTCTCCTGATTTTTTTTCTTATGTGGCATTCTCTCAATTAACATAATCCTACGTGTCATCTCCTCCTTATTTTATACTACATAGATTTAGTTAGGAGCTTTAGTAAGAGGAACATGGTTCAAATCCCACCAACAACAAAAAATCAATTTTTTTACTTAAATTTAGTTAAAAGTTTTAGTAAGAGTAACATGGTTCAAATCCCACCAATAACAAAAAATATATTTTTTTTTACTTAGATTTAGTTAAAAGCTTTAGCAAGAGTAACATGTTCAATTCCCACCAACAACAAAAAATCTATTTTTATGATATATATTTTTTTTACTAATACTACATAAATTTAATTGTGAGTTTTAGCAAGAGGAACATGATTTAATTCCAACCAACAACACAATAATTATTTTTATGATGTATTTTTTTACTTAATTGTTACTAACCATAATTTTTAAAAAGTTAGTAATCTCTAAATTATATATTTACAAATGTCTCTCTCATGAACAAAATTACACGTGACAATCTCTAATGAATTAAAGCTTATGTGTATCATCTATGTCTCTGTCACGAATAAAATTTAATATGAAGTATACGATTCAATTTCCACTAACAGATAAAACTATATTTTTTGAAGCAATTTTATGATATTTTATTTTATTGCTTATGAAAAATATTAATACTTATATTAATATATATTACTGTATTTTTTATTTTAATTTGCACGGGGTCGTATTTATATATATTAATACAAGTGGCTATATATATATATGAGATTTATATTTATATTCATATACTAATACAAAGACATTTTTTTTTGTAATTTTAAGAGAACATATATTTCTATGAGAGTCTATATTTTTACCCATATATTAATTAATATGGGCATAATTTTTTTTTTTAAAATTTCTACAAGAGCTATATTTATACTCACGTACGGGTTTTTTTTTGTAATTTTTACGAAATTATATTTCTACGAATGTTTTAATACGAAATTTATTAATACGAGACGAAAGACTTTTTTATATAGGAATTTAAATATTTATAGACATATTAATACGTGAACGCTATTTTTTTACTATGACTTATATTTACAGTCATATTAATACAAATGCCTTTTAATTTTAAAATTTACGCAAGGACCAATATTTATTAATACACGATCCTATCTTTTTTGTAATTTCACGGGGACTAAAAACGAAATACCATATTGTTTGAAACGGGGGAGCGAAAGATCACTCTGCATCCTATTTTATTTCTTTAAAATCGTTAAATATATATATTATTTTCATATTTAAATAATAGAAATATAAAATCAATTTCCCAAGTAATTGAAAAGATAAATATTACTTGACAAAAAGTTTATTGATTAATATTAAATTAAAAAAACTAATATCTCAACTAATTTACTCTAACATTAATAACATGTATTATAATTTTGATTATTAACTCGTGTATTGCACGGGTCAGTTATACTAGTAAATTATTATTTTGTAATATAGATTTCTATTTTATTGCTTTTTTTGAATAGTGTCTGTCCATAAATTATGAGATTTTAGTGTTGATAAGATCCATTTCTAGACAAGATATTAATATTAATTCTAAGGGTAGGAGGCCCACCAATTTTCATAACGAAGTCGTGCTCATGCATGTTGGCTTTGCTGTTTTAGTGGCTAATCTTGAATTCTTGTCACTGTCTTTGTCCTAACAAAATGAATTATTTTTCTCAATGTCAAGAAACATTGAATTGCCAACTGTCCTATATTAATATTATGTGTGGATATTATTAGAAGGACATCTTCACCTACCCGAATTTGATATTCCTCCATACTAAAGTGAATATACTTTTTAGATTCATGAAGGAAAAAAACGATGAATTTGAACTATTTAGTTAATAATAAAAAACTTTCTCTTATAATTAGATTTAAAATGAGTATTTCATCACATGAGTTTATCTTAATTGGTTGGACATATTGCACGGAATTGCAGAAACCGAAATTCAAACTCGGTATGCCTACTTATTCACCTTTAAAAAGAGGTGTGCGTGAGTTTTGTAATTTATAATCAAAAAACATAATAATATAGCAATTTTTTTTTAATAAGTAGCTTAATGGTTAAAAAATTTATCCTTAAGATGAATTAATGGAGTGTCCTGATTCGAACTCCGACTCCTACATATAAAATGTGATTTCTGTCAACTAAATTAAACTCATGAAACATAATAATATTGCAATTTTACTAATGCTTGTTAAAGAAACTAGTCTTTCTATGACTTCTTCACTAACTATGTTATTTTTTTTGAACAATTCTTCACTAATTATGTTAATATGTTCTCTGCAGCTATTTGTTGGTTTTGGATCGCACAAACTGGAAGACAAACATTCTTACAGCACTACTCATTCCATACATTTTCTTCAGTTTGCCTTCATTTGTTTTCTATGCCTTGAGGTGATTTTCACCCTTTGTTGTTAGTAATCAAATTTTTCTTACCTTAATTCATTTTTATCTAATGTTATTCAACTTATTTTCATGACTACGCAGAGGAGAGGTTGGAAAATGGATTGCTTTAGTATCTATTGTATTAAAGCTTTTTGTTCCAAAGTATTGCCCTGGTATGTTATACAACTTTTGCTTAAACTAGTACGATCTACTACTGAGAATCAGCCCTTGTCGTTTCATTTCGTAACTTAATAAAAAAAAGCACGACGAAATATTGAGTATAAATAATAACTCTTCATAATTGTTATTGCAGATTGGTCGGAATTGCCGGGTAATTTGATGCTTTTGATCCTTGTAGCTCCTGAACTAGTTGCAGTCACGTTTAGAGGCAACATTGTGGGAGTGATTGTGTGTCTTGTCATTGCATGTTATTTGCTACAAGAACATATTCGCGCATCCGGTGGTTTCAGAAACTCCTTTACTAGAGCAAATGGTGTATCGAATTCCATTGGCATAATTCTTCTGTTAGTCTACCCCGTCTGGGCACTCATCACCATAATCTTATAGGCGATGATGTTTGAATTTGATTGTTATGTTAAGTTTGAGTGAATTAAACCAGTTGTGTTCCGTAGTCATTCATTTGTTGCATGTTGATGTCAAATACCCTGTCATTGTTTGATGTATCGCCTTTGTTATTTCGTTTGCATGTGTAAAAATATGAAATCAAGTTTCATTGAGACACTTTTCGGCTTCATTGAATGTTAAGAAATAAAAATGATGAAGGGGATTGAGCTAATATCTTCATAGCTTTTACTTCTTTAAGTGTTTTTAGTCTTAATTTGGTTCTTTAAGTCTCAAAATGTGCACGCCGTTGCCCTTTTGAGTTTCCATTTAACTCCGTTGAAAGAAAAAACTCGGTGGTGTTATAATGTTGCTGTGTTTATATCAAATTAAAGGCATATGATCAAGAGAGCCATGGAAATACAAGTAAGTTCGGGTTCTGTAGTACTACAGTCTGTCATATTCTCACGGCTAAAATTATGGATTAGATGACAGAACACACAATCAAGATAAACGAAAGGAGTAAAAACAGTTGTCGCAAGGTCCACAAAATGTATAGATTTTTTTTGAATTTTGCAGATAATCTTATTTTCTTAATCTTTTAGGAGTGGCCGAATGAGAATATTACGCAGTTCCTGTTAGAGATTTTCACTTCACTTAATACAAATTAAAATGGATTATGAAAAACTGCCAGAAATCAGTAGAATTCCTGCCTGCCACCTAGCTCACACCATTGCTCCCTTTGCTTCCTTGTATAGCAAGTCAATGCAATCCTGGAATTGTTGACGACGAGTAACAAAAAAGAAATGAATATTTTGGGAAAAATTGTGAATCGTGTTACTAAATATTTACTGCATAATTAAATAGAAATTTAGTAATTACGATATTGATTAGAGAACACGAGACGAACCTTATAATGCTTTAATAATTGCGGTCTCTTTAATTTGAACGTTGGAGTTATTAGATCTCTCTCCATATCAAAGGGAATTGGTTCCAAATGAACTGCTTTTATCAGCTCAAAACCTCTAAGCTGATAGAATATCAATCATGTCAAATGTCAAAATCACTAAGATCAAAATGTACAATAACACCAGAAATTAAGTACATGGTGGCGACATTGTATTTACATACTTGATGTTTCTGACCAATGCTGTTGAGCTCATCCAAAATATACTTTCTTGCCTTTAAATTTTCACACAAGGATTTAAAATCATCGGACAAGTCATGCTTCACTGCCCAATCCTCGAGGGCTTGTCTTTCAGGGACCACAACTGCCACCAAGAAAGATTCAAAACTACTTCCGTAGACCCAAATCTGCACGCAAAATAAAAAATATATACATAAATATGGAATTGCATGAATTTAATAATTCTTAGATAAAACGTTTAACCATAAAAACTTGGCATCGAACAGAATGTAATGTGATTAATAAGCAGAAACATACTGATGTTATAAGAGGGCACTGCAAATACTTGTTTTCAATATTCTCCACCGCAACATATTCTCCTTGAGACAATTTGAAGATGTTCTTTTTTCTGTCAATAATTTTCATGGCTCCATTTGGCAGCCATTCTCCAATGTCACCTGTAATGATTTTTCAAAGCGTCCGAAAACACACCGCACTTAGAGGCAACTTTAACGATCTATACATATTAGAAGGAAAAACTAGAATGCCGAAAGATAGAAGTTCGTGACAAACTCACATTCAATCCAAACATGTAGTAAGACAATATGAGGACTTACCTGTATGAAACCAACCATCGACCATAACCTCTTCAGTAAGATCTCGACGCTTGTGGTAACCGGAGAACAAGGTGTTCCCTCTCAGGCAAATTTCTCCATGTGGTTGATCGGAGAGCGCATCATATCCCATCTCAGGCACGGATTCAAGCCTTGCTTCAATGGTTGGCATGGGCACGCCAACCGTTCCCATCATAGAAAAAACATTGGTTATTGCACTGAAACACCCCGCGCAACTTTCAGTGAGACCTGTAAAACCAACATGATAATAACGAACGAGATTAGTTTTATCACACCGTCAAATATATAGCTATGATGAACTATTTCAAATACTATCATATCATATACCATATCCTTGTGCTAAGGTAGATCCAAAAGTGACCCTAAGAAACTCTTCCACGTTCTTAGACAAAGGAGCAGCTCCTGATAGCAGGATTCGAACTCGTCCACCCAATGCTTGTTTTATCTATCAACAAACCAATATTTCAAGCTTCAAACAAAACTTTCCGAACAAAAAGTCTAAAATCACAGTACAAAGTTGAATACCTTGTCAAACACAAGCCTATCGAACAAAGGTGCTGCTTTGTCTTGCGGAAGACCGCTATTTAAATATCCCAATTTGCTATAATGGATTTTAAGTTAGTATACAATAGGATAGAAATTAGAAAAGTGTAAAATTCCGGAAAAGTATAGAGTTAGTTACAAAAACATACTAGTTATATGCATACTGAAACAATGTCTTTTTCAGTGATCCTTCTGATGAAATTTTGCTGTTGATACCTTCAAGCGCAAGTTAAACTTATAGTCATTTTCAAAACGACAATGTAGTTACAATCACATTTCGGATAAACTTAATGCATAGAACATTATTAAAATAAGGTAGACACAACAAGATCATAGCAGGCAGCGGCTAAAGAAGCATTATTTCTTTACCAGCATAAACACGGTCATAAACTCGAGGAACACCACAAAATATAGTTGGTTTCAGTGCCTGAATATCTTCCATTAAGAATCTGATATCCTGCAAGAATCAACAATAAAGTTCCATAAAGAAAATACTTATAGATAATAAGCAAAGAAATTACTAATAAGAACTGAATCTGAATCGAAAGCTTACGCCTTGCCAAAATCCAATCGAGGAACCCTTGTAAATGGAATAGGCCACCATTATCTGGTCATACACATGAGCGAGAGGAAGAAAAGAGAAGTATACATCGTCTTCGGTTGCCTATAAATAGTACACAGCATGTGTTCATGTCAACACTTTTAAATAAAGAAAACCAAATGAAATAACTAACTAAAGATGTAAAGAAAATTAATTATCTTACCGCTTTGTCTGTTAGAGAAAGTATCCGGTCGATGGACAACACTTCACTCATGAAAGCCTCATTCTTAATAATGACACCTTTTGGTTCACCTGTTGTTCCACTTGTATACATGATTGTGCAGATGCTAGTCTTGTTTTTAAATGGTAGATCCAAATCCATATTTCCCTGCAGAAGTAAAATACGATAAAATTATATCGAAAGAAAAAAATATCCTATTTGATCACAAAGGTTCATGTTGTTGATTATGAAGTATCAACAGAAATAAGTAACCAAAAATCAGAGTTCCTACCAGTTGAAGAAACTCTCCCCATGAGAAGCAGGATACACCAAGTTCCTCGGCTTCTTTCTTTTGCGTGGTTGAAACATTACCGAAACTCACAATAGCTAAGCCATTAAATCACAGAATTGTTAAATGATTAGTTACTTACCAATTACCATCAAAAGATCCATAAAAATAATAGTAACATAGAAAGGTTAGATTAAACATACTTTTAAGACTTGTACACCGACCAAGACACGACAAAATCTGTAGAAACAAAAAGGAAACGAAATAAATAAATTAACAAAAGATGCTGAAAGTACTCTAATATGATAAGCTAATTATCTTCAAGAAGGTTAATGAACAAATTAAAAGATTAACAAAAGATTGTGCCCCAAGGAAACAATAATGAAAAGACAGAATGTAAAAGAGTGTGCTCCAAGAAACAGAATAGAACTTACAGAAGGAATCTTGCTTTGCTGAACAAATGCGATCGAAATTTCGGCATGGTTTATGATAAATTCAACAGCATTAGGACCTGTGATACATAAAGTATAAGACACACTTATTAAACTCTTTAAAGTTCCTAAAATCAATGAATAGTAAAAGTAAGTTTATTGAAATTGATAGAGAAAATCACAAAATCACAAACCAAGGGTGTCATATAAGGGAACATATGTTACTCCATAGCTGTTACAAGCCTGCAAACACCAAATTTGAATCAAGTCCCTAAAGTAATATTGAAATGCTAATTAATAAAATTAATCATATCATATATCATATTATAACATGCTTAATTTTCTCCTAACTATGTTTAACATACTAATTATGGTTGCTTAATAGTAATACCTCCATAGCAATTATCCATTCGGGACAATTGGATCCATATATGCCACAATGGTCTCCCTTGTGATAAAAAAAACACTATAGTTAGATTAATTAATTAATTAATTACATAAAATTTTATAAATAAATAATATTACTATTTTAATTAATAGAGCAAGAACAATTACAGGGTTGACACCACGGGTCCTCATGGAGGAACCAATTTGGATGGCAGAATTGTAAGCCTCCTCATATGTGAGCCATTCATAGGGACCAGCCTGCAAATTTAATTAAATTCTTACATGATGATTTGCCTAATTCAACACAAAAATTGATTTTGGATGTGGTGGGGGGATGGGGGATGTTTGTCATAAATTCTATGTGGCTGGTGCATTATTAATGTGTCAGCAGTCACCATGTGCCTATTAAATTTCCCAACAAATTACTACTACTATCGTAACATATCAAATTATTATCAAACATAGTTCAGTCGGTCAGTAGGACATAAAATTATATTGGTAGGACATAATATTATATATAGAGGTTGAGGTTCGAATTTTGGACACCTACACATTCGACTTAAAAGATGGAATTTTTAGCTAATAAGCTAGTTGACCAAAAAAAATATATGTACTCTTAACATAAATTTTATTTTATTCTATTTTGCTTTTATGTGCCTAACTATAAAATTCTTATGATAAAAAAAAAACTAAAAATAAGTATATTTGCAAATTACTTGATAAAATGATTTTTTGCTGTTATTATTTAACTAAAAAAAATTGAACAAGCAAAATAGTCAGATTTATTGTACTAACTAATTGTGTTCATATGAGGAAACTCATTCAAATTTGCATACTCCTATAATTCATATCTCTCCAAATAAAACTCTCCATTTATTTTGAGAAATGAAGATGATTCTAACTCGAATGAAAATTACCTTTAAATCAGTAGTTTTTTGACGCCGGCCCAACATTGGTTTGCCGGGGCACCTCGCAGCAGAGTCCCTTTACAAAGAAGCATCAAAACAAGAGATACATATGCTTTAGTGATTTAGATTACAAAGTTCAAAAATTAATCAAATGGCCCATTAGCTCAGTTGGTTAGAGCGTCGTGCTAATAACGCGAAGGTCGCAGGTTCGAGACCTGCATGGGCCACTTTTTTATTTATTTTTTTTCATTTACTGTGAAAAAGAACAATTTAAATGGATTTCCATGAGTTTTAATTCATAAATTCTTGTGGACTTTGCATGCTAACTTTCTAATTGATGAGAAAGAAAAGGAGTTTAATTGCTATGCAATGATGGTGTAAATTATTTTTACACATGCTTTCAATCAAATGACATTATAATGTCACTTTTATAAGTAATATATTTTACACGTTTATTTGATCAAAATAATGTAATTTTTTATAAAATCTGAAAATATTTTCACAAATATTTATATGACATGATTTGATCGAATGCATATACAAAAAACAATTACATCATCGGTGTATATAAATCAAATTAAAAAAAAAATGGTAGACAGTATAGTTAATAATGACCTGAAAAAATCCCATGGAGATTGAAATTGAGAAGGTAATTCCAACAAACCATCTTTAGCATAGATGCATCTGTACACAGGACCTGCTGATGGTTTTCCATGAGTTGCAGGTGTTGCTTCTTCAACCTTCACAGTGTATACATCCACCATTGTAAGTGATGATGCCAAGTTGTGATCAACAAATGGGGTGTTTTGTAAGTACCTTACACAGTGGGAAGTAATGAATGAATTTAACAAGGGATGGTGTTAGCAGAGTTAGTTGAGCTGAAGTATGAAGCATTAAATTCTAAGACTACATTATATTTTGGAAATTAATGTAATTATTTTTCTGAGAGGTGTTTTTATTAACCTCTTTTGTACAGTTTGACTTTGCCTCTTTTGGTAAGCCATCTACCTTAGCTTAAACATTTTTTATTTTATTTTGTCTCTTAAGTCTTAACCATTCAAGATGAAGCTTTTATAGTTAGAAAATTAAATCTAAGTTCTTCTCAACAATTTATAATTTTATTAATAGTTTAAATTCAGTTATTTAATTTATGATGTAATGCTAAAATTCTATCACTTAAAAAAAAGAATTAATCATTCATAGAATAAAAAGAATTAAAGTTGGTGATTATCATCCAAGCATGTGATACTAGCAAATGAAGAGTTCTACTAAGCATATGAAAGTAGCGCACACTAAGCATATGAAAGTGGCACACTTAGTAAATATAAGAGCATAATTATCTCTTATTTATTTTGCATTTTCCTTGTAATAATTCAGTCTCACTATCATAATAATAAGTGGTTAAAATTCCTTTGTATTTTAGTTAACTTTTATATGTTATTTCATCATGAGTCAATCCAATATAAAAGAAACATGACATATCAATAAGACAAACTATTGATGTTATCAATAAACTATGTTTCTTGTGGCGATCCTCACGGAACTTATCATTCTTTTTAGTCCGTAGAAAGTGTGCAAACCTTAATTTCTTTATTTCATGTATTGTTTGTCAAATTCCAAACTACAATTTTGTGTGACAAAACCTTAATTTCATTCAAAATTTCGTTCATCTAAAATTACAAGCACTTAAATACATATTTTAAAGTGAGAATTTTCTGAGTTCATGAGAATGACTAGTTTTACATTTTGAAACTCATCAATTTCCTCTTGAATTTATTTTGGCTAGGTAAGTTTGGTGGAGCTTACATAACATTACATACCTTCGTATGTGTGGGTTCCTTCCTTCTAACATGAAAGACATTTAGAAGTCTATTACGATGCAACACTCATTAATAATATTATAACTAATTCAAATTTTATAAAATTTATAGATGATTTAAAAGTTTATATCATAAAATTAATTAATTCATTTAAAATTTTATAGAAGTTAAAAATCATTTGATATATTATTGTAACTTTATTCAAATTCAAATATTACTATTTTATTTTCATTGTCTCTTGAGCTATCTTTGGATAGTTTAAAATAAATGGAGTGGAGCGGAATAGAGTGGAGTAGAATAGAACGAAACATAAATTTCATTCTATTGTTTGAATAGTTTATTTAAAAAGTTTCATTCCATTGCATACACCACAAAGTTGGAGGGAATAAAATAGTGAAGGATATGATGTAATAGGATGGATACGGAGTATATTTTTTAGAAAAAATAAATGTCAGTGTTGTATTTTTGATTAAAAAATATAACAATTTTGTTAATTTTTATATCTGTGAAACTCTGTAGGTATTGTGTAAATCCTTGAGAATGAGAATGGAGCGACATTTTCCCCCGCGGCGAAGATCGGGGACGGGGACGGGGAAAATTCTGGGAAACGGGGCGGGGAATGGGGAAACAACATCCGAACATTTCTCGCCCCGTTGACATCCCTACTAATTAGCATTTATTTATAAATTATAATCAATTTACGACAAAGTCTTTTTTAAAGTTAAATCTTACTAGTATAACTGACCCGTGCATTGCACGGGTTAATATTTAAATTTATAGTATATGTTATTAAAATTAAAGTATATTAGTTGAGATATTAATTTTTTTAATTAAAGTTTTTTTAAAAATTTAAGTTAATTAATGTAATTTTTGTCAATTAATTTTATTTTTTCAATTACTTGTGAAATTAATTTTATATTTTTATTATTTAAATATAAAATAATATATATTTAAGGATTTTAAAGAGATAAAATAGGTGGAGAGTGATCTTCCGCTCCCGTTTTGAACAATATCATGTTTCATTTCTAGTCCCTATTGAAATTATAAAAAAGATAGGTCGTGTATTAATATATGATTATAAATATTGATCATCGTGTAAATTATAAAATCAAAAAACATTCGTATTAATATGAGTGTAAATATAAGTTATAGTATAAAAAATAGGTTTTCCGTATTAATATGTGTATAAATATTTAAGTTTCTATAAAAAAAGTCTTTTGTCTCGTATTAAAACATTCTTAGAAAAAATATAATTCTGTAAAAATTACAAAAAAAAACCCGTACATGAGTATAAATATAGCTCCTATAAAAATTATAAAAAAAATATACAGTCATCGTATTAATATAT
Source organism: Trifolium dubium (assembly GCA_951804385.1). Classification (NCBI taxonomy): domain Eukaryota; kingdom Viridiplantae; phylum Streptophyta; class Magnoliopsida; order Fabales; family Fabaceae; genus Trifolium; species Trifolium dubium. The sequence goes on along the minus strand of OX638075.1, from coordinate 23,297,519 downwards.
GGGTACAAATATAGATCTTCATAGAAATATATGTTCTCGTGAAATTATAAAAAAAAAATCTTCCTATTAATATATGAAAAATATGAAAAATACTCTAGAGGGTGTGATCTCCCACTTTCCGTTCTCAACAATATGATATTTTCTCTCCCGTCTTCGTAGAAATTATAAAATGAAATATAGACGACCATGTATTGATATATGAATATAAAAGTATAAGTCTCGTGTAAATTAAGAAAAAAAAAAGACACTTGTATTAATATATTAGTATAAATATTGATCCCGATATTATTATAAAAAAAATACGGGCATATTAATAAAAGTGTAAATATTTTTCATAAGCAATAAAATAAAATATCATAAAATTGCCTCAAAAGTAATCATAAAAATATAATTTTAGTTGTTGGTGGAAATCGAACCGTGTGGTATTGAGCAACTTTAAATTTCTGAGACAGCTATCACACCCTTTGAGGTGCCTTCAATCTAGCGAGAGATTAGTCACTGCGTTCAGCGGTGGATACTCTGGTCTCAAAAAGAAAAATCAAATCGTGTATCTCATACTAAATTTTGTTCATGAGTGAGACATAGATGACACACGTAAACTTTGGTTCATTATAGATTGTCCCGTGAAATTTTGTTCATGAAAGAGACATCCATAAATATATATTATAGAGATAGAGATAGAGATTATAGAAATTAGTAACTTTTTAAAAATTATGGTTAGTTTGTCAAAAAAATAATAATTATGGTTAGTAACAATTAAGTAAAAAAATACATCATAAAAATAGAATTTTGTTGTAGGTGGAAATTGAACCATTTTCCTTTTGCTACAACTCCTAATTAAATCTACATAGTATAAGTAAAAATATATATCATAAAAACAGATTTTTTGTTGTGGTGAGAATCGAACCATGTTACTTTTACTAAAGCTCTTAATTAAATCTAAGTAAAATAATATAAAAATTAGAAAAATGTTGCTGGAGGGAATCAAAGGGAGTATATTTAGTTTGCCTAATTGCTTAAAACTTAAAGCCTTAAAATCTTGCCACATAGACATATGAAGCCTTGGTTATTTGCCATATTGGATGATGATCGGGAGAGAGACATCCGTAATTATATTATATTAGTATAACTGACCCGTGCAATGCACATGTTAATATTTAAATTTATAATATATGTTATTAATATTTTTTTTAATTTAAATTAATTAATATAATTTTTGTCAAATAGTTTTATTTTTCTAATTATTTGTGAAATTAATTTTATATTTCTATTATTTAAATATAAAAATAATATATATTTAAGAATTTTAAAGAGATAAAATAGGGTGGAGAGTGATCTCCCGTTTTGAACAATATCATGTTTCATTTCTAGTCCCATTGAAATTACAAAAAAGATAGGTCGTGTATTAATATATGAATATAAATATTGATCATCGTTTAAATTATAAAATAAAAAAACATTCGTATTAATACGAGTGTAAATATAAGTCATAGTATAAAAAATAGGTTTTCCGTATTAATATGTGTATAAATATTTAAGTTCTAATAAAAAAAAAGTTTTTCGTCTCATATTAAAACTTTCGTAGAAAAAAATATAATTCTGTAAAAATTACAAAAAAAAAACACGGTGAGATACTATATTTGTTTAATGTAGTGAACACCCCGACTGTCCAAGCCGTGTGCAAATTACAAATAACTTCCTGACAGTCTATACCGTCGTAACCATCCATCAACTATATTAATATTTATTCGTAATGACTTCCCGACGGCCTAAACTGTCATCAAGATTAATTAATTCTGACACACTTTTATCGACGGAAATTACATGTTGTCGACGGTCAGGACCGTCAGAAAGTATAAACATCCCGACGGCTAAGGCTTTCAGGATAATAATTTTAGTGGACGATAATTTCCCGACGGCTAAAGCCGCTGGTATGTATTTTTCATTTATTTTTAAATATTCTCATAATTTGTTGACGGTTTTTTTTCATTTTTTGGCGGCCTGAACCTTCAAAATATTTCCTGAGGGCCTAAACTTTCAACCCCTCTTTCTCAGTTTGGTTGGAAAATGAAGGTTTTCTTGTAGTGGAAAAAGACACTTGTATTAATATATTACTATAAATATTGATCCAGTGTAAATTAAAAAAAATACAGGTATATTAATATAAGTGTAAATATTTTTCATAAGCAATAAAATAAAATATCATAAAATTGTCTCAAAAATAATCATAAATATATAATTTTAGTTGTTGGTGGAAATCGAACCGTGTGGTATTTAACAACTTTAAATTTATGAGACAACTATCCCACCCTTTGAGATGCCTCCAATCTGGCGAGGGATTACTCACTGCGTTCGGCGGTACTCCAGTCTCAACAAAAAAAAATAAACCGTCTATTTCATACTAAATTTTGTTCGTGAGAGAGACATAGATGACACACATAAATTTTGGTTCATTATAGATTGTCCCGTGAAATTTTGTTCATGAGAGAGACATCCGTAAATATATATTATAGAGATAGAGATTTTTTTGACTAATTATAGAGATAGAGATTATAGAAATTAGTAACTTTTTAAAAATGATAGTTACTAACAATTAAGTAAAGAAGTACATCATAAAAAAAAAAAATTGTTGTGGGTGGGAATTGAACCATGTTCCTTTTGCTACAACTCCTAATTAAACTTACATAGTATAAGTAAAAATATATATTATAAAAATAGATTTCTTGTCGTTGGTGAGAATCGAACCATGTTACTTTTACTAAAACTCTTAACTAAATCTAAGTAAAATAATATAAAATTAGAAAAGTGTTGTTGGAGGGAATCGAAGGGAGTATATTTAGCTTGCCTAATTGCTTAAAACATAAAGCCTTGAAATCTTGCCACATAGACATATGAAGACTTGGTTGCTTGCCACATTGGATGATGATCGGGAGAGAGACATCCTTAATTATATTATACTAGTATAACTGACCCGTGCAATGCACGGATTAATAATCAAAATTATAATATATGTTATTAACGTTAAAGTAAATTAGTTGAGATATTAATTTTTTTAATTTAATATTAGTCAACGAATTTTTTCTATTTCTATTATTTAAGTATTAAAAATAATATATATTTAGCGATTTTAAAGAAATAAAATAGGGTGCAGAGTGATCTCCCGCTCCCCCGTTTCGAACAATATGGTATTTCGTTTCTAGTCCCCGTGAAATTACAAAAAAGATATGATCGTGTATTAATATATGAGTATAAATATTGGTCATCGCGTACATTATAAAATTAAAAGGCACTCATATTAATATGACTGTAAATATAAGTCATAGTAAAAAAATAGCGTTCCCGTATTAATATGTCTATAAATATTTAAATTCCTATATAAGAAAGTCTTTCGTCTCGTATTAATAAATTTCGTATTAAAACATTCGTAGAAATTTAATTTCGTAAAAATTACAAAAAAAATCGTACATGAGTATAAATATAGCTCTTGTAGAAATTAAAAAAAATTATCCCCATATTAATATATGGGTAAAAATATAGACTCTCACATTAAAATTACAAAAAAAAAAGTCTTTGTATTAGTATATGAATATAAATATAAATCTCATGTATATATAGCCACTTGTATTAATATATATAAATATTGATCTCGTGTAAATTAAAATAAAAAATATAGTCATATATATTAATATAAATATTAATATTTTTCATAAGCAATAAAATAAAATATCATAAAATTGCATCAAAAAATATAGTTTTAGTTGTTAGTGGAAATCTAACCGTGTACTTCATACTAAATTTTATTCGTGATAGAGACATAGATGATACACATAAGTTTTAATTCATTGGAGACATTAGTAAATATATACTATAGAAGTTAGTAACTTTTTAAAAATTATGGTTAGTAACAATTAAGTAAAAAAATACATCATAAAAATAATTATTTTGTTGTTGGTTGGAATTGAATCATGTTCCTCATGCTAAAACTCATAATTAAATATATTTAGTATAAGTAAAAAAAGTATATATCATAAAAATAGATTTTTTGTTGTTGGTGAGAATTGAACCATGTTACTCTTGCTAAAACTTTTAACTAAATCAAAGTAAATATTTTTTGTTGTTGGTGAGATTTGAACTATGTTACTCTTACTAAAACTTTTAATTAAATCTAAGTAAAAAAATAGATTTTTTGTTGTTGGTGGGATTTGAACCATGTTCCTCTTGCTAAAGCGCCTAACTAAATCTATGTAGTATAAAATAAGGAGGAGATGACACGTATGATTATATTAATTGAGAGAATGCCACATAGGAAAAAAATCAGGAGAGAAACATCCTTAAATATATTATATAGAGATAGAGATAAATCCAAAAAATAATTTAAAATCATATAATGCTTTTTTTTGTTGCCAAATGGCCCTAAATTCCTATGATTTAAATGTTTTGAAATTCAAATTACAAAATCTTAATTATAAATTCAACTTTTTTATGCAAAAACTGTCTTCTTCTTCTTCTTTTAGTTCAATTGTTTGTCCCAAATCTGAAATCTGCAGAAACTAATCATCATAGGAAAGGAAAGAACCAAACACTGAGAAAATGTCAATGACAAACGAATCGAGTTGGGTAGGCAGGAAAGCTGTGAAGCGCATTGGTGGAATGTCCGACGCTCTTTCAATTGCCGCCGATCTCGGTTTCTCAGTCTCATCACCTTCATCTTCATCACAAGATTCATCAATTCAGAGTTCTTCCCCAACAAATGGTGAAAAGGGTGAAGATTTGATCAGGGTTTTGAGAGAATTAACTTCTGTTCAAAGAAAAATTGCTGATTTACAAGTTGAACTTCAAGGTCGAAAGGTTTGTGTTTTTTTTTTTTGTATGAATTGGATCTGAATTTTGAATTTTCATATCAAAAATGTTTTTTTTTTATTGGGTTATTTATTATGTGTTTTTGTGGTTTTTAAGGATGATAAAAATGTTGCACATTTGACACATGTTAGTGAAATGGAGAAGAAGATTGAGACTTTGTCAAGGATTACTACTATTCTTAAAGATGTTATTCATAATAAGGTAAATTCATTCCACCTTTTGGTTGTTGTTTTTGTTGTCAAATAGTGGTTATAGTAGCGATATATTGTAGCGGAATTTTAATAAAACATCTTTGTTGCAATACGCGATCTAGTACAAAGTATTGTCAAATAGTGGCTATAGCGATTTAGAGAGGTGGGATTTGAACAAACAGCTCTTTTCTGCGATTTACGGTTGGCAACACTGAATTCTGGCCATTATTATCTATCTATTACTACCTCCGTTCCTTATTACTATACGAGGAGACAATGCACTTTTTAGATTTATTAAAAAACTGTTGTATCTAGTCTTTATTATAGTCCCAGATACATAAGTTTTATAATGAATCTAAAAAGTGCAAATTCTCTTATAATAAGGAAGTAAGGAACGGATGTAGTAGTAGTTAATAAATAATAAGAGAAGAACACCACCTTGGTCAACATAGTTGTTATTGAAGTAAGGTAGTTAGAGTAGAAATTACCGTCTCATTTTATGTTTTCTTCTCCTTTTGTTTGCTAAAGCTCATGATTCCTATTTTGGGGAGTCATTCAGATATAACTATGTACTTTGGGACGTCACTTTATTTCTTAAATTTGGCAGGATCGCATTATAGCTCGTCTGCAGCAGCCATATTCCCTGGATTGCATTCCTGTTGAAGCAGAATATCAGGTTGGTAACATAATTTGTTATTGAAATAAGCTACTTAAACTAGAAAAGGCACGCTGAAAGTTGTGTGTGCATGTTATATTTTGGTTTCAATATTGTATTTAGTTCTTGATTTTACTAGATGTAGTCTATAGTGTGATGATTTCATTACTTTGCCTGAATAATGTTAACCATAAAATGTGGCATTCCAGATATAACTTGATAAAATGACTTTAATTAAAGCCGTTAGACTTACAAGTGCGAATTAAAAATTGTACAATGAGGAACTTGATCTATTTGCTTCGCCTTGTTATTATACATCGGAAATTAGGAATATAGTTAACCACTTTCTAGGTCCCGACCAAGTGTAATTGGGCATCTGTAATAACTAATACATATGTAGTTTTTAAACAGGCTTGAAATATTTTATGCAGTATCAGATACTGATCTACATGATTTCGTTCAATCATTCTCAAAGCTTGAGCTGTTGAACCGAAGTTTACATGTGCAAATTGTTTTGTATTACTAAAAATTTAATATAAGGACTATATTGAAACTGTTTAAGTCTTTTTTGTCCCTGTAACTTAACCTAGATTATTCAATGGACAATCATTTTAATATTTAGGTAAGCATAAATATTTAGTGTAAATGACAGATAAAAACTATTATTGAGTATAATTTTCAGTTAATTGAAGACATTGTAATGCTTGTGTCATATATATTTTTCTAATTCATGCAGAAACAATTCTCTGAACTACTGATGAAGGCAGCTAGTGACTATGGTGCCTTGACAGCATCAGTGGCAGATTTTCAATGGAGTCAGAATTTTAAGGAACCTCCATCCGTTTGGGGGGTACGCTTCTACAGTCATTTTATTGTTTCTTGATATTGATATTTCGACTTTATGTTTCCATTATAACTCGAGTGGGAATCAGTATAATGGAAACTTTGGCAAATACATAATCGTGTAAACATTTAATAATTTTTAAATTTGAGTATATAAGAAACTAAACTTTGTGTTCGATGCACGTTTTATAATGTTATGCATAGTACCACAACAAAGTGAATACAAACACTACTTTGAAGACATCTCTATATTGAATAATGGACAGAACTTTGTGTTTTCTAGTTGTATTTGAAATGAAAATCCATTTTCCTTTTTTGCAGGAAATGCTTCGACCCATTCCTGTAGCATTGGCATCTTGTACTCGGTACTTTGAAGCCATGTCAGCCAAAAGAGAGTCGTTTGCAGCACTTCAAAAACTGAGAGTTGGCCATTTTGATTCCTCTGTACCTATGACACCAGCCAGAGATCCTTCCCAAAGACTACCAGGAGTATCTGATTCTCTAACTTCACTTCCATCAGAATAATGGAACAAGCCAAAGGATATTGTCTCACACTCACTCAGTTGAAAAGAAGAGTGTTTAGTTTTCCAACATCAGTCTATCTTTTGTGTGATATATAGCATACCTCAATTGTTTGTGCATATTGATTATTCATGGAATACCTCCCTCATATTTATTACTATATTTTCTGAAGTGAATCAATCATTTTAGCCGGAAGTAGACTAAATAGAAGTAGTGAATTTATGTTATGCAGTACTAGTAGTAACTTGTAACTAAATAGAATCAACTAAACTCAATATTCTTAATGTTGTGTTGTTGTGTTGTGAAACTTAAACCAATATTCTTAAAATACATTAAGATGTGATGAATTGAAATGGCTAAAAATGCAAGTAAGACATTGGACTCAAGTGGTTAATGAATTCCATAAAGGATAAATTTCGAAAGAATCACGTTTGATTCTTGAGTGGAACAATTTATGATCAAGTTTTACTCATCACGCAGCCGAACTTTAGACCAGTAGAGCTCTCTTTCTTTAGGAACCAAAGGGTCAATACTTAATACTAAAAAACATGGCTGAAAATGCAGTCAAACCCACAGTTACATTTGTTTTACAAGACTCTCTGGACATTGATTGAATGTGCAATACCTTCCAAAGATAATTTTTATGTACTAAATACTTCGATTTGTCGTGTAAAAAAACAATCTGCGAATTCCTTCATCTATACATGATTTAGGTTTTGTACATGGTAGTATTGACAAAAAAACGGGGGAGCCTGTGGGGGTGAGAGGGAAGAGTGGGAATCCACCACCTTGTTTAGGAAGAGAATGATTATGATCATTAATCCTGTTTTAAAAATTTGCCAAAAGCAACTACAAGTGCATTTTGAGTTAGCCCGTGTTAAGAGTTTTAAACATATGAAGAAACATAAAATTCAAAAAACAAAATGTCTTCCTTTCCCTCAAATGACCCTTCCTTAGCACGAGTCATTTAGGTTTGCCGTGTTCTTTTAAGATTGTTATACTCATTATAGAACTCGTTATCACAAAAACAACCAAAATACAAAAAAGGTGGCCATAAAACTATGTTTTGGAACCAAACATAGTAAAAATTAAATCCTCATAGGCTAGTCATTGTAAAAACATATAAATGGTACTATCATGAAACTAACAATGTATATCCTCACAATTTTCAGAGTTACATAAAAACATTATTCCATGAAACTCCTCTAGAACACAAGCATGTATCCTCCTCAAGACCGCTGCACCAATAAAAAAAATTGTAAGAATATAGAAACATTATCGAAGAAAAAGAAGCGACATAAGTTTGCAAAACCGGTTAAAAATAAAAACAGGACTTATTGTGTTTGCCACAGCCCACAGGTCATGAAAAAATAGGTCATAATTACAAGGAATAATACAGAAATGAGGACAAAATAGAAAACATAGTATTGCAACATTGAGACTGCAACGTTGTAGTTTTATGTATTGATGACAGAAAAGACATATAAAACAAATTTACTATAATACTAGAACCCTAAGATAATAAACATGCATATTCTAAGATAATATCAAGATATTATAAGATATTTTCATATTATTGACACCTTGCCTCAAGCCAAAGCTTATTATGCCTTAAGCTTGTTACAAGTTTAACCTTTGAAGGAATAAAAAAACACATGACAATTTAATATTGAAAACCAGAAGGGCAGACCATATTTGGAACAAAAATCAAGGCCAAACCACTTTTGAGACATTGAGACAAAGTAGTAATTTAGATAAAATTTGGGGACAGATTACATGTGGAACAAAAATATGGCGCCAGACCAAAATAGAACAAACTGGGGCCTAGACTACAGCTGGGATGAAATTGAGGCCAAGCTACAATTGAAACAACCAACATCGAATACCAAATAACAACTGAGACAACTTAAACCAAACTAGAGCCATAATATTCTTGCAACAAATGACCATATTGATGCAAAACATGAATTGGGGGCAATAATAAATAGCAGACTGAAACCAATAATAAAGTGATACAAGGTTTGCAGGGTGCCGCAGCTGCGACCCTTTAGCAGTTGAGGGGAAACTTCCAAAACATCGCATGAGTGTATGGACCATGCCAGCAACAATCGGAATGGGTGATCCAATAAACTGTTTTGAACAGCTAACAATTGTATATAGAAGTTGGAAGTGGGATGAGCTGACCCAAGGCCTCAAGCAGCAGACAACAAAACTCATAAACAATTAACATGAGAGAACTCAAGTGACAAAAGATGGTTAAAAGAACAGGGTATTAAGGGATAATATTTTATCAGATGATCAAGTGAATTTGGTAGTTCAATATCGGGGGAAAAACTTAAGGGAGTAAAAATCCTATTGAAATGTGATACGAACTCGAGTATTTATCATTATGACCTTAGTAAGTTTCATATTGTGTGGTATGGGATGTTCAACGGTACATTTTAGTGGCTTGATAACTAGCTCTTAAGGGTGACATGCCAAGTGCTTGGAAACTTATCATGATCTAGCAAAACCAACAAGTGTTGGGGCCTGTTTGGGTTTAGGGTTAACTTATGACAATTTTCCTAAGTTTGTTTCGGCTTATTTTCATAAGTTGTCCAATATAGCTTATGAAAACAACTCCTAACATATAAATAAAAAAAAAATTATTTTATTTTATTTTATCTTTAGCTATAAAAACAGCTTATGTAACCTAATACATAAGCGCTTATCATGATAAGTGCTTATACAAACAGAGAATTCCATAATTCGCCTAAAACAACTTAAAATTAAATTTGATGAAAGATTACCATAATTGAGAATCTAAAGCTCAAGCTTGAGTTCCTCATTCTCGCGGTTGAGAAACTGAAGAATGTAAGGGGTGATTCGAATAACAACAACCCATGTCCCGAACATGGCGACATGAGATTTGAGCTGCTTGAGTGCTGCAGCCTTGTCTGGTTTTCGCATGAACATTCCTGGAAACATGGTGATCTTCTTCTCCGATCGTTCGTAAAACCTTTTCTTCTCTTTTTAGGGTTTTTCGATTCCACAAATTGTGATTTTGTTTGTTTTTGTGTTCTCTCTTGAGATTTTATTAGGAGTGTAATATTGGGCCATATTAGTAATAAAGCCCATTATTGGAGTGTTATATTGCTCTTTTACAAAATTATCCCTCAAGTGGTTTTGGAGTGTAGGTTTTAAACACGTGTAATTTCGGAATGTAGATTCCAAAAACACTCATTTTGTTATTTAGATAGTGAACACAATTTTACCCTACGTCAACTCCTACAGCCTTCACAACTCAAGATGAAACAACACAATGATTTGAGAAAATTACGGTTCGCTTGGTTGGGAGTGAAACATATATAACCAGTTCATTTTCAAAAATGTGAATGTTGGTTGTGTCCACTCAACGTCCATCACAAATGTCTACTTAGGCGGGACCGTATCATTCACTAACATGAAACTTCAAAAACAACGACAATGCGAGAACTTAATCTCTATTTTCTCTTAGTACATTAAAAAAAAAAGCGAATGATCGAGTTAGACACGACAATAGTGAGGTATGTTCAAGATATATATTCAAGTATGATCTGTTTGAGGACCTATGATGAAATTGCACCGTGTGTGGTTGAACCCGAGGAGGATGTAGTTAATTTATCTGATCTTATTTTTCAATTATATTGTATTTCCTTTTTTTGTTATTTATGTTATCTCAATTTCAATGTATTATGTTGTTGTTGTTATTCAAAAGTCCATAAATAATCTTTTACATTTTTTGTTTACTTGGGAGATGTCCACCGTGTAGGCAGCGAAAACAAGAATGATTTGTTGTGTAGGAAGTGAATTGTGCATGAGCTCCCTGGTTACTCATAAACATAAATAGGAAAGGGAGAGTGGAGCAAATTTTGATAAAAACAATTTATTAAAATATATGAAAAAAAGATTATATTAAACAGAAAAATTACATCAGACGCATGTTTATTATATAAAAAATACATTAAATTTAATATAAAATGATGATCAAATGTATGTTCCCACAAAGGAATAATGGTCTGTTTGGTTGGAGAGAAATGAGAATTAGAGAGTTAGAGAAGAGAGAGTTAGAAGAGAAATGACTCACTTCTCCTGTTTGGTTTGTAGAGAAAGCTAAGAGAGAAGAGAGAAGAATAAAAGTTGGGTCCCACTCAATTTCTATTTCTCCTCTCACTTGCAAGGAAAGAGTGAAGAAAGGCCGTCATTGTTGTTCACATTCCTTTTTTGCCCTTCTCTTTATCTTCCTCTCCTCCTATCTTTATTTTTCCTTCTCCATGTTTTCTTCTCTCATTCTCCATGTTTGATGGTGGTCTGCTACTTTTCTTCTCCACATCAAGACCGGATTTGAAAACACAACACGACCAAGAAAAATATGGATTATGTTGGGAGGGGTTTCTTAAACTCGTGGACTTGTTTCTTGTGGTCATATAATTAAGATTAACTTATTAGTTGGAATGTTTTGTCCATTGTTTTATTCTATGGTGAATGTCCAGTTTTATTTTTTAAGTATCACAATCAATTAACTGATTATAAGAAAAATGAGTTTGGAACAACACACTGTTATTTTATTTTTAGAAGGGTATTTTTGTCCATGTACAAATTATTAACATTTCTCTCTACTCACTTTCTACTCAACCAAACAAGAGCAAGAAGAAGTTTATACTTCTCTCTCTTCTATTTCTCTCATCTTTCTCTTATACCAAACAATCTCTCAAATCTACTATATTTCTTACATCTTCTCTTTACATACTCTCTCTCACCTTATTCTCTCTTCTTAATTTCTTCTTATTGCCAAACAGAGTCTAAAAGAGAGGTGCGTTGTTCTTATCAATGTTTATCCTCATAATAGGGAAGAACATTAAATTACATCAGATTTTGCTTGCAGTCCTACAGGCTTCCACTTAGCTACTTTCACCATCCATGTGAGAATTTATATCATGATAAATAGCATTCTTGCTTTAGAGCTTATTGTTGTTTCCTTATTAGCTTGTGATTTTTTGTGAGTTTTCTAATATTCTAAGAAGGAAAAATATGTCATAAATTCATCCAACAAATACTAATTTAACATGAGTAATGAGAATTATATGCAATTGGTAGAAATAAATAAAAGGAGATATGGATGATTCACCAAATCTGAAAAAGGGGCAAACAAATCCTTTCACATAAAAAAATTGAAGTTGAGTTGATGTGTATTAATGAAAGAAGGAAGAAGAGTTGTTTGTAAAAGAAGAAATTAATAACGAACATGCCACCTTACTAAATAAAGATTTATGAATTTTATTCGAGAAGTCTAAAAATATTTTACCATAATAAAAAATAAATAAAAATAACTTACTCTCTCCTTACTAAAACACAAGTCATTTTAAGAAAAAAAATTGTACCAAAATATAAGTCACTTTACAATATTAATGCAACATTTAATATTAATTTTCTTATTATACTCTTAACTATTTATTACTATATCTGCATTTACTTCTATAATTTATCTTTTCCATACCATTAATGAAAGACAATTTTGTAAACTAACTCATAATTTATCTTTTCCATGCAATAATCATTACATTTGTTAATTTACGTGCTATAATTAAAACAACTTATATTTTGATACGGAGGTAGTAGTATTTATCAAAATAAATAATAAATATAAAATTAGTATTATCATACAAATATTTTTCCATGGTTCGTCAAATATTTTTTTGATATTACCATATGTCTAGCATGTCTAAATTTATTTATTGCATAAGAGTATAAGACCAAGCCTTCAATGCATTTCGCAACCCTTTTGAGTTTTGACCATGATCTTCTTAAAAAACCTTTTTTTTTTTTTGACTAAATCTTAAAAAACCTTAAACCTAGTAAATAACAACCAAATCCAGGGCTATTTTCGTCTTTCCAAGCGCCGTTCCCAACCAAACCAACGTCTCGATTTACGACACAAAATTTCACTTCAACCCTAAACTCCCCAACCCAATTCTAGGGTTTCTCTTTTCCCCAATTTTCTTCATTCCCTTCCCAATTCGCAAATTCGCAAACTTTCATCTCACTTCCTTCGTCGGAGTAATGGAGATTCTCCACTCCGACGAAACCGCTCCACAACCCGACGACACCACCCCGACTCCCAACGACGACGATTCCCCAGACCCTCCCGGAATCGACGAAACAGCGACTCTCGATGTATCATGCAAAAATCTCGAGTTTCCGGTACCGGAAACTCCCGAAGACGATGAAGTTGAGAGTTTATACATGTACAAGAATGTTTACAGTTTGATTCCGAAGTCTGTGGGTGGACTTGTGAGATTGAAAACGCTGAAATTCTTTGGTAATGAGATTAACTTGTTTGCGCCGGAGTTTGCGAACATGACGAGATTGGAAAAGTTGCAGATGAAAGTAGGTTATCCTGGTATTGGTGGTTTGCCGTTGCATAAATTGAAGGGTTTGAAAGAGCTTGAGCTTTCTAAAGGTCCTTCTAGGCCTTCTGCTTTTCCCATTTTGACTGAGATTTCTAATCTCAAGTGTTTGACCAAGCTTTGCATTTCTCACTTCTCTATAAGGTTTAAGCTTTTTTCTTGCTTTTGATGTTGTTGTTTTAATTTAAGTTTATGTTTGGTTCTGTGGTGAAAAAAATTGATTTTGGTAGAAATGATTTTGGTTGTATTGATTTTGGTAGAATTGATTCTGTAAAAATTGATTTTAATTTATGTTTGGTTCTGCGGCAAAAAGAATTGATTTTGGTAGAATTGATTTTGATATAAAGTGATTTATGTTTGGATATATTCATGCAAAAGTGAGTTAGAACAAAATATTTAGTGTAAGAATCAATTCTATCTACCAGAAGCTGCAATTTCTAGCTTCAAGTAGAATAAATTCTTGAGGAGCTAGAATTGAAACCAAACATATGCAATTTGGAGGGTTTTAGGCTTTTAGTTTAAAAGTTAGTATTTGTTATTAAAGATGTAATTTTTGTTGCTAATGATGTGTTTTTTTTATAGATACCTTCCTCCGGAAATTGGGTGCTTAAAGAATTTAGAATATCTGGATCTTTCATTCAATAAAATGAAGACATTGCCTTCAGAGATTTGTTCTTTGGAAATGCTTATATCGATGAAAGTTGCGAATAATAAGTTGGTGGAGCTACCACTGGAAATGAACTCACTATCAAGGTTGGAGAGTTTGGACCTGTCAAACAATAGGTTGACTTCATTAGGATCGCTTCAACTTAGCTCAATGCATAGACTTCAGAACTTGAATCTTCAGGTACCTTTATTCTTTGATATATGTTGATTCCTGCTAATTCTGCTAAAATGATGTTTTTGAGTACTTGTGGTATTCTTAGATGATGCTTTTGCCGTTTCTTAAGTTGTGTGTGCGTGCGGGTTTGTATGTGTGTATATGCAGGTATGTATATTCATAATTCATAGTTCATAAATACTCCTATCGTACACTTATATTCTAGGAGGGATGATGTTAGGAACCCAAAAATTGGATTCCTAAGAATGAACACTTTTATTGCAAAATAGGAGGGAAATCTCTCCTCCAAGGGTTTCCCCTTCACAATAGAGTTGCTTCTCTATTCACTAATGATTACAATATTCAATAATCCTCTATATCCTTCTATTCTCCTTCTCCTATTTGTACACATAGCCCCATAACAACCTCAAGTAAACAAACTAACTTCTATAACAACCGTTAACTACTGTAACTACTCTTATTAGCCACTACTATATATCCTAATTGCTAACAGATTAAGTAGTAGAAATAGATGACTATGGGAAAGTCATTTATTGATATTCATTTTTGTAGAACTGCTTGGCAGTTGTCAAAGGGACATTCCCTTTTTTGGAAATAATAACGAAGTTCTGTTAAGAGGGAGGCGAATTAGAGAGGGCTAGAGTATAGTAGGATTTTGGAGAGAAGAGAGAAAACTAGGAAGTTTTTCATAAATAGCGCTATAACATTAATACTCATCAGTTCAGGTTGTTTTAAAATGAAACTGTTGAGTTTTTGGCTTAAGTAAATAGATGTGGTTTGCTGATATACTCGTATAATCCTTCTGAAAGAAAACACCCACACACACACACACACACACCCACACACACATGTATGACTTCATATTTCTGCGCGATCTACTTCTACATCTCATAATGGAAGAAATATATTCCTCCTCTCTTGATTCTGTACATGAAAATTCTCAGTACGGGCGACCATTCTTTTTTATATTATAGGGATACGGCGTTCACCTACATGAGGTATGCAGAAATGATACACACTCACCCTCTTTTATCCACGAACACTCACCAGTCACCACCATTAATGTAATGAGGTGAAACTTTATCCCCTGCTTCCTTGCATGTAATGTCCATTTGCTGACAGTTTAGAAGGTTCTTTTTGCCGCTTCTGCCTTCTTTGTCCTCTTTTTCCATATTAATCTTCTCCTCCATTAAATTAAATAGTACATGTTTATGAATTTTGCCGCCTTTCTTGTGCAAGGTTGCATCCTATAACTATAAAAACAACGTTGAGCCATCATTAACTGCGTTTGGAGAGAGAAAGACATTTATAATGACCTTAAATTGCAAAAGGGGAAAATTTTGATTAAGTTCAAAAACCATTTACAGAAGAATTAACATTAAAGAGAGAAAGATTGAGAAACTGCACGGCACTTTAGTTCTGGTGTGCTCAGGACCATAGCCCTTAAATCCCATGTACTTCTTGAAGTATTGTGGTATAGAAACTCCCGTGAACATAGAGAATACCTAGATGAATTTACTATTAAGTTCTAAAGCTGTTCAAATGGCAATGTTGAAGGAAACTTAAACATGCAGAACCTGTGTCGTAGGGGAAAATATCAAATTAAATTGTGATCAAATCATTTGGGTAATGAAGCGGTGAAAAGAGCCATAGGGCAGTGAAAGCATTCTATCTTCTCTGATTTTCTTTCTTACTTATTTCTATTATACACTTCTTGAAGCTTACTATGTGTTCCCTTCTACTTGCGTAATGAAAAACACGTTCCTGTCAGATTTATTTGATTAAGACGTATAATATAATGGCTCTCCCTTGATGCAGACATTCAGAAAAAAAGTATTCCTATACTCCCTTCGTCTCAAAATAATTACTTGCGTAATGAAAAACACGTTCCTATCAGATTTATTTGATAAAGACGTATAATATAACAGCTTCCCCTTCATGCAGACATTCAGAAAAAAAGTATTCCTATACAGTATTGTTTAAAATATATAATATAATGACTTTCCTGGTTTCAACCTCGCTTTCAACATGGGTGCTTTGTTGATTAATAATATGGGAACAAATGATTTCTTTTCCTTCCTATATATACATACAAATAGGATACAAATCAATAGTAGGCTAAACAGATTAATTTGGAACTTGAATGCACTAAACTCACCATTAGAGGTTAATGATTGATATTTAATTTCAAGCGTTTTGAGTGCAATGTCCCCTAAATTACATCACAAAATCCACAAGAGTGCATTCTCAAAACAGCTGATTTTATTTGCTAGAATCTGATGTGCAACGTATGTCCTGTTTCCTTTACCTGAATGTATCTTTAATATGTATTTAATTTGGTGACATCTGACAGTGTTTCACATGGAGGGACCGCATTGAAGGTGCCTCTGTGCATCCAAGGTATTGGTTTAGTAGATGTAGAATACCTATGTGACCAGGTCAAACTGTAATGATTATGGTTTCTTGCAGTAGTTCACATATATCCCTATTTTACACTATTTCTGTGTGTTATTAGGTTTTAACTATGTAATTTATTATTTGGATTTTGTAAGATTATCCTATGATTTTCATATGTTAAAATAGTTTTTAACACATTTGTTTATACATTTCAAGTACAACAAGCTATCCAACATGTTACAAATTCCTTCATGGATATGCTGTAATATGGAAGGAAATGGAGATAGATGCAAAGACAATTATAGCAGTTCTTCTGTTGAAATGGATGTCTATGAAAGCAATTTTCAGGAAAATGAGGAAACATTTTCTCATGGTGAGTCGCCTTTCCATTTTATTGTCCCCCCCTCCCCCTTCTTTTTTGTGTATGCCTTTCCATTTTATTGTCCCCGTCCCCCGTCTCTTTTGTGTATGCTCTTCCATTTTGTATTGTGGATGATTAAGTTCATGTGTTTGGGATGTAATTTCACTTCCCTGTGAATTATCTTGCAGGACCTCAAAACACTTCATCAAGCATATTAACAAATTCCTCATCTAACAGTAGCTGTTTTGCAGCCTGGAAGTCAGGCAAACGATGGAAGCGGCGACACACTAAACAGCAGAAAACTCGTCAAGAGCAGAAAGCTCGTCAAGAGCGGTTGAATAACAGTAGGAAGTGGAAAGGAGTAGATCATGACCAGTTGTTAAGCAAGAAGATCCACAGAATTTCTGAACCAGAAAATCTGGATACTCTTGTTTCTGAAAATGACATAGAAACTGTATCAGACAATAGGAGCCTGGATGACAATCATAAACAAATATTCTCCGAAGAAGCAGCGCACAACAATTTAATTGATAATGTCTGCAATGATGGCCTGGATGACGATCATAAAAAAATATTTTCCGACGAAGCAGCGCACAACAATTTAATTGATAGTGTCAACGATGATGAGGTAATCATTGAAAAGCAGTTTTCTCAAGAAGATTGCTGCACCGTGGAAGGTAAAGATGAAAGAGATGCATCCTCGGGCTCCTTAGACAATGAGCGAAGTGAACAGGATGAAGCATCATGTTCAGATTTTTCAAAGTATAATTTTAAATCAAAGAGGCATTCAGAGCGAGATCTTGATAATCCTAAACCCTGCAAGTCTAGAAAACCAATTGGTGATGGCTCATTATTGTCTTCCAAGTACAGTAAAATTTCATTTTGTGGTACCGAGGACCATCTATCAGATGGCTTTTATGATGCAGGACGTGATCGACCGTTTATGCCTCTCGAGAGTTATGAGCAAAATCAGTGTCTTGCTTCTCGTGAAGTCATCCTTTTAGACAGGTTTATTATTCATTCCTACCACTATTAGTAGTATGTTAGTTTTTTTTGGGGTAAATTCCTAATAGTGTTTTTTGACGGTTATATATTGGTATCTTTTTTGTGATATACATGTTATATAATGAGATTGAATTGTTTTTTTGTGTGTTTCAGACAAAGGGATGAAGCATTGGATGCGATCATGCTATCTGCTCAGGCACTGGTCTCTAATTTGAAGCAGTTAAATGGTTTAAACAAACCTGGGAGCCAGGGTGAAGTTGATAACTTGCAGACAGCATCACTGCTTGCACTCTTTGTATCTGATCATTTTGGCGGAAGTGATAGAGGTGCTATTATAGAAAGGACACGCAAATCTGTATCGGGTTCAAACTATAATAAACCTTTTGTCTGTACATGTTCGGCTGGAAATAGCTCGAGTATCAATGTTGGAACTGAACCAGTTGTGAACACCATAGAAGATATTAATCTCTCTAAGATCTCTGAAAGAAATCTCGATTCTATAAAAAAAAGACGAAAGTCGATCATTGTTCCAATTGGCTCTGTTCAGTATGGTGTATGTAGGCATAGAGCTCTACTTTTTAAGGTGAGCAGTGTTGTTATATTCATCATATAATTTTTTTATATGCAAATTGTGATGCAACTTTTTCTTTTTTGCCTCTTATTTCAAGGTTTTAATGCAAGTTATTATTTTTTGGATAGTAATGCAAGTTATTTTCTTTACAGTATTTATGTGATCACATGGAGCCACCTATACCTTGTGAGCTTGTTAGGGGTTACTTGGATTTTTCACCACATGCCTGGAATATCATTCTGATAAAGAGAGGTGTTACATGGGTTCGAATGCTTGTTGATGCTTGTCGACCTCTTGATATTAGAGAAGAGAAAGATCTAGAATATTCCTGCAGGTATTTACTGCTTCTTTGCAAAAATGGATGTACTGGTTCGTTAGCCAAACAAATGGGTAGACTTGCAGATCTATTAAATATAACCATTTACATCTGAATTAAATCTGTGCATAAGGATTTTTCCTCTGCCCTCAAAACATTTTAACTCTAACTTTTGTGTAATTAATTATATGGGGTTGTTTAGAGTCTGATGACTTTAATTTTTCAGGTACATTCCTCTTTCGACTAGCAGTCTTCCTAGTCCTGATTATTCCTTTCCATCTCTCTCTAACTGTGATGAACTTGAGAAAAAAGTAGTTCGGGGAAAATATGGATCGGTTGAGGTTGCAGTGAAGGTATTTACTATTTATTATCCATCAATGGCAGTAACCTGGTCCCCTTACTTTTATTTAATTTTAATTGTTATTCCCAATCTTCTGATTTTTTAGATATCATTCAATTTAATGTATTTTATGCATATCTTTTATGGTTTTGTAGGTGCGTACTTTGGAAGTAGAGGGGAGTTCAGAAGACAAAATAAAAAAATTCGAATATAATTCTTTGGGAGAAATCAGAATTCTTGGTGCTTTTAAACACCCTTGCATAGTGGAAATGTATGGACACCACATATCACGGAAATGGACTATATCAGCTGATGGCACTCCGGGGCATCGTGTGTTGAGATCTGCAATTTTTTTAGAATATGTAGAAGGGGGTCCCTTAAAAGTAAGATTTTCTATATCATTTCTTTGTGATCGTTAAGATATTCTTGTCTGTTTTATTAAATCCATACTTCATTTTCTTGTAGACCTATCTCGAAGAGTTGTCAAAAGCTGGTGAAAAGCATGTTCCTGTGGAGTTAGCCTTGTATATTGCTAAAGATGTCTCATGTGCTTTGAGGGAGCTGCATTCGAAGCACATAATTCATCGTGACATAAAGAGTGAAAACATTCTGTTTGATTGTGATAGGAAGAGAGATGATGGAACTCCCACTGTGAAGCTCTGTGATTTTGATAGTGCAGTGCCGCTAAGATCACCTTTACATGCATGCTGTATTGCTCATGTGGGAACACCTCCTCCTTGTGTGTGTGTTGGAACACCTCGATGGATGGCTCCGGAGGTCATGCGAACTATGTATCAAAAGAACACTTATGGATTGGTAAGATCCTCCAACTTATCATCCATATATTTTATTATTTTTCATGCTACCAAGTTGTTTTTTGTTTAAGTTTGAAATATGAGCAACATCAGGAATTTTATGTAAATACCTGACTTCTAGTTTTCAAAAGTTTAATGCTAGTTTATGTGTCATTTGGCTTTAAAGTTCTCTGTGCTATCAGAACTCGGAAGACACTGTGAATCTAATTTTAATAAAATAATGGGAAGTAGTTTTCAACTTTTCATGATGTTTAAAAGAAATTTATTTTAGAACAATAACTCCTCATTTCCTTTCTTTTATTTTCTTGTCTCTTAACACTGTTTTCTGCCTAACTTTTATGTTCCTATTATGCCACATTATCATGTATTACCCACTCATTTGTAGTTTGTGCCCATTTTTGTAGCTATTGTCAATGACCGATACTAACTAGGAATGATTATCTTTTGCGTTGTTTATTCTCTCGTGTTTCTTGATTGTTAAATTTTTGAACAGCTATTTGGGTAATTCATTATTTCAGTATATTGCTGAAGTCCGAGTATCTTGGTAACTATTTTAAGTATAATATTTTGACTTGTTAGAAAACAAAAAAATTAAGGGTAATTATATTGCTGAATTCAGAATATCTTGGTTACTATTTTAAGTATAATATTTTTACTTGTCAGAAAATAAAGAAATTACTGATGAGATAATATATGTTGTTTCATAAATTATTCATTTTGACTTGATAATGAAATGATGGATAGATAAATTGCTTACAGGACAAGAATCACATCTCATTTACGGTTTATAGATGAAAATGCTTGTAAACCAGATTTTTTTTTATCTTTGGTTTTTCTTTTATTCTTGTATTTCCAATTTCATAATTTCGAAGATGTAGATTTGAACATTCATTTGTATGGACACATCATATTATATAATATGGTGGAGATTAAGAATCACTTTTGGATAAAGTAATAAAACATACATTAAATCAATAATTTTAGGAATTCTGTTTGTCTTGCTACCTAGTACAATTTTTTGTGCTTCTTTTTAATTATCCATACATGGCTAGTATAAATTATCCATTTATTTTCTCCCCCTTTGTTTTGGTTAGAAGCATAAATGCACACATTGCTTATTGGCATTGAATTTATGATGTCTAGAAAAGGTGTAATTTGATTTGTTTACGATATCCTTGTCTTAAACAATAATATGTGTATCGTGAAATTAATTCAGTTAACTGTTACCAGACATAGTATTGTATTTGATTGTAATTTACTTTATCTTGTGACAGGAAGCGGATATTTGGTCATTTGGATGTTTACTTCTGGAGATGCTAACTTTGCAAATTCCATATTTTGGAGTACCCGATTTACATGTCTATGATAGTCTAAAGGTATGGTTTTTTGAACTCTACAGGCATATGCTCATTCGTTGCAACCCCTTATTTTAATTAATGTTTCTACTATGATCAATACAGATGGGTAAACGACCACAACTAACTGAAGAGCTGGAGGCATTGAGTTCAATGAATGAACCCACAATGATTCAATCTGGTGAAGAAGATCTGGAAAAATCAGATGCTGAGACAGACACATTGAAGTTCCTTGTTGATTTGTTTCATAGGTGTGTGGAAGAAAAGCCAAATGAACGACCTACGGCTGAAGAAATTCATCAAATGCTGCTTGAACACTCTCGTATACAAGTTCAAAATGCAGGGGAGATTTAGGCAGGCTATTTATTGGAGTGTCCCTGTCCTGGTGAATTAAATTATTTAAATTAAAAGACTTTCATTCTTTATAGTGTGTTGCAGTTTACCCAAGAATAATTGTTTTTACTAGGTTTTAGTCTTCAATTAGTTGTATTGTATTTTTTGTAAAATTGTAACAGTTAGATCCATGCGGCTCTAGGCTCTAATATTATCCGATTGAGATCTTTATTTGTATTCTAGATCTCTTTTAGGGTTGTAACTGTTGAGACGGTTATGTAGTTCAAACATTCTGCAAGTAATTCATTTATATGTATTGTAAGCTGGTTCATAGCAGCATACCATTTTCCCATAACTTTTGTATTTTCAAGCATAATGTGTGTGGATTTATTGACCCTTTTACCTCCTTGAAATGATTTTGATGAATAAGTGTATGCATTGCATGGTGTTTTTGCAGGGATCGACGGAATGGATGCTTACGATTTTTGAAGAATAAGCAATAATTCTTTGTGATAGAGCTCTATATAGTTGTAAGATATTGGATTAGATATGATAGTAGTTCAAATTTATGTTGGATAAAATAGGATGAAAATTAAGTGAAATAATCTGGTATGATTGTTCATTTGTAGGAAAGGTAGGATTTTTAAAAAGCTGGGAGCATTTGAAATGAATTTTTAAAATGCTGGGAGCATTTGAAATGAATTTAGATGATGGAACTCTAAATTTATGTCATAAAATAATAATAACCCATCAAGCTATACTATATTTCAACTGTTTAACCTATAATATTTTTGACATGGTTTCACATGCAGCATTTAGTCTGTCATAATCACACTTTAGACTTTTAGCAAAAGAAAAAAGTTGGTGTCCTTTTTATCTAATCTAACTATTAACAATTAATGAGGGTGATTAATTGGACACAGTATTGCAGAATGGCACCAATCTTAGGACAGCTTGTACTCAAATTATTTAAATTTGGTTTATGGAAGTTATGTGATCTTGGTATCCTTACTTTTATAGTGCATCTAGTAGCTGCAAGTTTGGACCACTCTACTACTCACTCACATGATATACTTCTACTACTTATTTCTCCCCCCTCCCATTATCTGCTACTATCCTTAACAGGGACCAGAATCTTTCCTTTTCATTAGAAAAATCACCTATGCTATGTAGAGTTATAAAAATAAATTATGAATGATTGAAATGTTTATATGATCATCTATCATGGTATTCTTTTGTCTTATTTTTAAATCTAAATGTTTATCAAAATACAAATTAGCTTATGTTTAGTTTCACAACGAATATGTCAGAATTATGACGATTAACCGTGGTTTTGCGGAAGTTCCACCAAAATTGTTCATCCAAAAATGGCCATAGGGATCAAAATACCAAACATTTAACATATAATAAAACAAGTGAAAATGCTTTTTAAGATTCTCCTCAACATGCTGCATTGAGGATTGAGCACCCAACCAACCAACCAACCCCATTTTGAAATTTTGCTTGTGATACTTTGCACATTGGTGTTAATTTTGAATGTCACAACTAGGAATGAAAAATGACCAATACCAATATTTTGAACATATGTATAAAAAAGTAGAGTACACATGTGATAGAAAATATAATAAAACTAAAGAATGGAAAAAACTTTTTGGCTTTAGATGCTACAATAAAATCAATGTTTGCTTTACATAGGGGTTGTGATGGTGCCTATTCCTTTTCTTTCTCTTGTCTCTATTTTTCTACCTTCTGACTAACACAACAGATTTTGCTACAACAATATAACTAGAGATTGTGACCCTCTAATTAACCAAACAAAGCATGCTTGTTTTCTCACATGTGGACCACTTGTGGCCTCTGGGATTGAGCCATCCAGCCAGCCAGCCTAGATGTTTTGTTGCAAGCAAGCGTGGGGCATCTCTACTTGGTGGACCATGATGCTGAGTGTTACTGTTAACAGTAGTTTTGCCATTATAGGCAACAATTACAATTTTGGCACAACAATCTAACATCGTA
Organism: Trifolium dubium; assembly: GCA_951804385.1. Classification (NCBI taxonomy): domain Eukaryota; kingdom Viridiplantae; phylum Streptophyta; class Magnoliopsida; order Fabales; family Fabaceae; genus Trifolium; species Trifolium dubium. Next base: position 23,273,673 of record OX638075.1, on the reverse strand, counting down.
CCTTAATCATTTACTGGGACAAATAGATCCTCATAGTGATCCTTTCAGCTATGCTCAATGCAATCGAAAATAGTTTAATGTTCGGCCCCAAGGTACGTAAAGCTTGACGAAGAAATTGTTTCACACATAAATTGAACTTGAATTCTCTCGAAATTTGTCATTTAATGAAGTTTATTAACCACTTGAGTCTAATGAAATGGTCAGAAGATTTATAACTTTAAACAATTCAAATCATTCAATTGAATCACCTTTATTTTTAAATGTGTTTTTTTTACATAGTAACAAAAAACCTCACAGTAATAATAATGCACCACGTTTCAAAACTGATATTTTTAAAGTTAAGGGGTTAAAATTGCAAGTTTGTGAAAGTTAGAGGATCAAAAATATATTTTAGCCCAAAAAATTTTGTAGGGTCAAATTGAAAATTTTAAAACATGCATGTGGGTGGAAAGAATTTTAATTTTTTATCATTTATGTGTCATTTGAAGTTCCTTTAAACTAACTTGGACAAAAAATACTTCATAAATTAATCATTCAAATAAGAGGATTTACATAAAAAAATTTGAATTTCTTCAAAAAAACTTCTTTACGTCAACATTTTCCCATCTAAAATTACTCTTGAGGATCTAAATGATATACACCGAGAAAATTGATTTTACACAAACATTCAATTAAGATTTATTATTTTGTCATGGCAACTTATTTTATTTTGGTCATGTAGTTAAAAGTTGTTAGAATTTCAATTTTAAAAATGAATAAGTGAATGTATTAGAGGTTAAAAAGTGAATGTTAGAATTTGAACTTCGATCTCTATGTACTATAAAATAATACACACATGTTATTATTGAAAGTGATTCTAAAATTGTTGTCGATGCTATCTCTAGTAGGCAAACAGGAATCTCTGAACTTAGTGTTTTGATCTCTTATATTAGAACTTTGCTAGAGTCTAATCCCAACTTTCAGGTTAAGTTTGTTAGGCGTCAAACGAATATGGTTGTCCATGTATTAGCAAGAGCGGCCTATTCTATGTCTAGTCGCCATCTTTTTCCTTCGGTACCTTCATGTATTGCTACATATTTATTTAATGAAATGAGTTAAGCTTTCCATTGTCAAAAAAAAAAAAAAAAATTTTACCAACTGACATATGCTCACATGTACTCTCGTCCCACTTTTATAATTATATTTTGAAATTTATGGTATGACATAGAAATATGAATAGTTTTCATTAGAATTTTCATTAGATGTAAATATAAAATTAATTTGTGCTCATAAACTATTTTAATACTCTATAAATCACAAAATGTAAAATTGGTCAACTAATCTCAAATATTTTCTCCCTCTCTAAAAGTACACTATTGTACTATAGTTTCTCACATTTTGACATGTTAAGATCCTTTCAATTTTTCATAAAAGGAAAAAAATTATGTTTTACACACTCATAAAAAAAAGGCAAATAAGTTTAAAAACCTAATTTCGTGTGGTCACAACTATGATTGATGAATTTGATTCTGTCTAACTTTGTTTTTCATAGTGTACTAATTTCAACTATTAATTTACATTTTCCTCTCTTTTGTAGACTATGTATTTTCTCTTTATAATCAATCAACAATTAAATTAGAAAAAAGAAGAGATGACTAAACGAAAATATCATGAAAAATTTATATCCCTTAGAAGAAACGCTTAATCAAATCATACACTATTTTTTATTATAAGAGAGTCCAAAACCAAAAAAGAAAAAGATTACAACGAAATTAAATATGTGAAAGAAATTCACATACATTATCCATTTACTCTTTGCCCATTGATGTAACTACAATGTATTAATTAATCCACTTAGCAAATGTAACACTCTTTAAAATAGTTAAATAATTCATGATTGAGAGACAAAATTATTTTTTAACATAATCGGTTGAAGAAAAAAAGAAATAAGAGTTGATAACTACTAGCTATACCAATGAGTTAACTTCCAATCTCCCAATTCGACAACACATATGTTCCAAATGTTTTTTTAATTGATATTAACATATGTTCGACGTTTATTATAAGTGAATTAATCATCATGGGCATAATGCTTGCTTAAAGGTAGGTTAGGTTGAAATATTGACAAGTAGGAAGGTGTTTAATTTGCTAAACAACATTGCTTTCTTGGACCAATAAGTGGTGAACACGACACTAAATTTAGAAACGATAATTCGTGTACTAAGCTAGAAAAGCCTATCCATGATTTTCATTATAAAATTGCATGATGCAAAATTTATCAACTTGATTAACCGTTTGTTTAATCATTAAAACTAATGATTATTCTCTTCAGCCTTATTTATAGATAATAATTATTTTTAAATTTATTGAACAACTGATATATCTAATTTAAAAATAAACTAAACAATTTTAAAGATCAAAAAGAGTATTTATTTTCAGTAAAATACTTTAGTTAATAGTTTTATTATATTGTATCTATAAAAACTGGAGTATATTTAGCTACTAAACAATTGGATAAAAAAAATTAATGAATATTTTAAGGGGACAAGTTAAAAAACTAATATATTAATAATTTTTGAAAATTATTTCTTTAATTTTTGTAAATTTTGAAACTATTATTTTTTAATAAATTGTTTCTATCTTTCATCTCATAAACGCCTAGCCTAACTGGCTAACCAATATAGTGTGATAAATAGTTGAGTCCAATATATGTGTATGAAAAAAAAATTGTTAAAAATAATCACCCTCTTAAATGGATCACAACACCCTGGAAGAGTTAGTCTTTATAGTTGCATACAAAGATACTTTCAATTTACCAAAAAAACTAAAACTAAACCCGACTTTCAAGACAGTTATTAGGTCTTATATAAATTTATAAATAATAGTTTATTTTTCAAATTTATTAAATAACTAATATATAAATCAAATATGTCAATAATGTCAATTATCTAATAAATAAATAAATACTTCATCCGTTCCATTATATAAGCACCTTTTCAAAAAAAGTTTAGTCCCAAAATATAAGCCCTTTTACAAATTACTATGTGTAATTATTACTTTTTTTCTTACACATAGTTCTAATTATTACACTAACTTGCATTGAAATGTGAAAAGTGAAATTAAATAAATATACAAACAAAGGACAATTTAGTAAATTTTACACACAAACTAGACAAAATAATTACACTACCAACATTTTTTAATAAACGTGATTTTGGTCAAGAAGAAGTAAAATGAATGGGTGATTATATAAGATCAAATGAAGAATTTAAAACTAAACTAACATGCCAATATTTAAAGTGTTTCTTTCAACCGGCCTATATGTAGCCTTTAATTAACTCACTTCTCTTTTCTCAAAAGAATCAAAAGGCTTTTGTACATGATTTATTTGACTTTTCCCATGATGCTGAATTGCACCTAGACAACCTACTCATATGTAATTAATTAAGTGGTATATTCCTTACTTGACCCTGAAGAAACATTAAAATCTCACATATCAATAAAGAAAATGATAACTAGTGCCCTTAGAGCAATGATTAAGAAACACAAATATAGTAAAACTACATTAGAATTTGTGCGATCAAAGCAATAATAATATATAAAATGTTGTTTTCAATAGAAACTTATCATTTTTGTTACCTTAACCTAAAAAGAAAAATCATCAAAATATTAATACACTTGATCCACAAACATGTTACTACATATATTTTTTTAACAAAAAATATATATTATTAATAAAACTAGGTCTCTGCTCAAGATGAACATAGACCAATAAAAGAGGAGTTTACAAAATAAAGGTGTCGCATATAAGCGGAGCACCAATGAAAATCCAAAAATCTACACTGCCTAAAAGAGATCTACTTTCAATCTCATTCTTAGAAGAGACTCCTCAATTTTCTGACCACTAGAGAAACCTCACCCAACCTAGAAAAAGTCCCTAATCACTAACTCCCGATCTCGAATCAAAAGTGATCGGCCCATCAGAAACCAAAAAACGCTCCTTGAGTCAAAAGTTGAAGCAGCAACGATAGAAAGAGAACCTAAGCAAATAAGTATTAGATCATAACCCTCCTCCAAACAGTCAACACACGACGTCAACTACACCCCAGCAACACAAAAAGCACCACACACAAAACCGACTGCCACTACACCATATCAACACCAGTAGACCTATTCCTACTCCCTCTACTAACCAACACAACCCCATCACACCACCCAAGCCACATGTATGCAGTGAAAAGACATGGTGCTCGGCTCTGAAGACATGATGTTCAGCTCTGAAACCAATTGATAAGAACCTTGGAAGAATCACATCACAAAAATTAAGTATTATAGTTGAAAAGCCCAAAGCTTTAAAACCCCACAGAAGAATCTCATACTTCTAATGCAGAACTCAAGTCTCATACCTTGAATTATACTTGCATATATATATATATAACATATAGTTATTAGTGGTCAGTGGCGTTGCTCGGACCCTAGTCCAGGGGTGCAAAATTTTAATTAATGTTTTAATAATATATATATATATATATATCACAATTGTTCGCTATGCAGAGTCATAATTTGAAATCTTTGAATAATCATTTCATTATTTAGATTGTTGAACACATCTCTTTCAACATAAACCACAAGACAGTTGTTCAAAAGATCATCCTCCATTCGATTACGCAATCTAGTCTTCACATTCTTCATAGCCGAAAACGATCGTTCAACAGTTGCTGTGGCAATGGGCAAAATCATTGCTAACTTCAAAAGCTGATAAACCAATGGATAAACAAAATGTCTTTTCATTTTAACTAATTTTTTTAAAAGATCGCTTATTCAATTCAAATATGCAAATTCTACACTCCTCCGCATATCAATAATGTAAGTCTATCAAGCATCACCAAACTAGTTGAACAATTTTTTTTTGGATAAAACTTTGCAAATTCGATCAACTTTTCCTTGTCAAAAGATGAGAACAAGTTGGTTGGACACAAACAAGTCATACAAATAAGCAACCGACTTGTGTTGTTAAACCAATTGTTAAGTGGTGGTGGTTGTGTTTGAGATATCTAATTTTAGAGAGAAATTTAAAGAAATTGAAATAAGGAATAAGACTATAGTAAATAATGGTTTGAACTTTTAAGTAAATAGTGCAAATATAAAAAAGTTAGAAGCTGCAAACTGCAAATAACATAAGGGTATTGGTTAAAAAAATAAAGTTCTAGGGGTGCATTGAAGAGACACGCCCCTAGTAATAGTTATGTAGAATTGATTTAACTACCCTATTAATTGTATATGAAATCATGACATTGTAATCAATCTCTTTTTTTGGGTCTGTTTGGTAAAAAATAGCGGATAGCTTATAAGTTAGCTTATAGCGGTTGGGTTTATAACTGATAGCTTATAGCTGATAAGCTAGCTGGTTTAATTTGTAGTAGGAGTGCTTGCGGTTCGGTTTGGATCGATTATGAGGCAAAAAATCATCCGATCCAAAGAAAAAACAGTATGCGGTTTGGTTCGGTTTTTGGATTGCTAAAAAAATTATCAGATCCAATCCGATCCAATTTTATGCGGTTTATTTCAGTTCGGTTTATTCGGTTTTATTCGGTTTTTAAATAAACTTAAATACTCGTCAATATAAAAAAATACTTTCTACTTTTATAAAAAGTTATGTAAGCAACTACAATAATAATTATATTTTTAGATTTAAAATACATTGCTAGATGAAACAAAGAGACAACGGTGGTTTAAAGGAGACAGTGATGGATTGGGAGAACATAAACATTTTTTTTGTGTGTTGCTAATGTAGAAAAATGTTTTCTATTTTAACGCGCTTTACAAAAAGAGAAATAATATTTTTTTGGGATAACAAAAATAGAGAAATAGTTGAGTTTATGACCCAAACTTCGGTTCAGTTTGGATTGGTTCGGTTTTCATGAAGTTATCCGAAATCCGATCCGAACCGATCAGTTTTGATATAAGGTGGTCCAAACACATCCAAAAAACTTCGGTTATTTTTGGTTTTCGGTTTTTTCGGTCCGGTTTTCGGTTATTTTTTGGATTGGATTGGATTTGAGCACCCCTAATTTGTAGTGTTTGGTAAAATTAACGGTTGAAGTGACTTATGGATATGAAATAACATAATATATATATATATATATATATAATTAATATTTAATTATTTTTAAGTAAGATGATAGGAGCATAGTTGGAAGAAAAAATAATTAGTTAAAAGTTATAAGCTAATAAGCTACTTGAATTAATTAGCTTATCCAAATAAGCTAAAAGTTGGTCAAAATAAACTATAAACTCATGTGGAAAAAAAGGTTACCAAACATGGCGTATTTTTTATAATAAACTTATAAACTATAAGCTATACTCTTTTTTTGGTATTGCCAAATAGACTTTTTTTTGATTTGAGTATTTTTTATAGTGGTCTTAATAAAATTCTTCCTACTTATAAAAAAAATGGAATAACAATCACATGAATTTCTTTTGAAAAAGTGTAATTCCTTTATAAATTTTTAAATGATGGAAAAAGTATATATTGTACGGTATATATACAAAAGTTGATGATTATCGAAAAACCGTTTGTAAATTGTGATTCTCTTTAGTATAAATATTCTCTTGGCTTCTCAGCTTTAGTTCCCATTGCAACACATATATCACTAAAATTACAGCCGCCACCTCCACATCTTAAAGTACTCATATTAAAAAGCCTAATCTGAATAATATACCTAATACTTAACTTATTCCCATAATATATTGTATTGTCTCACACTTGAGGTGTTAACTCAATGCTAAAAATCTAACACTATAATTCTAAAGTGTCGAATTTAAATCCAGTCAATGACAGTTATAATATGACCATTAGTGTTAATGATAAATACAAATTTTCCACTTCCATAATTTTTTAATAAAAAATATTGTACTGTCTCTCTCCATCTTTCATCCTCTTAAATTTGGATACATATGTGTGTTAAAACAAATTCTATATCTATCTTTAATTATAGAACTCCGTTTGAGTAGTAATAATAAATTTTTAGTAATAACAAATTTATTGTAGTGATGCTATTTTTACAATTTTATCTTTTAATTTATATTTATCATATAGTATTTATCGTAAGTTATAGAAAAAAAATAAAATAGTTAGAGATATAAAAAAAAAAAACTTGGTATAATATGAAGTTATATTGAATATGAAGGTGAGAGACATACGTAGTTTCATTTCATCACTTTTTCATCTATATATCTAGTGGACCAATGTATTTAATTAATTCTCAAATTTGTGAGAATCAATGCTGTATATTTATCTATACATGCCAAATGGAAAATGACTTGGTACGAACTGCAATAAAACCTTCATCATCTTATAGTAAGCATTTAAAACACACAATCTATAAAATAGATAATGACATATATGCTTTACATCTATCATGTCACTAGCTCTAACTAAAACAAGTAAAAAGTGATTCAGAAAGCATTTAATTTTCTAACTAATAAGTCATTTTCCTAATCACCAATAGTATCATATGTTTCCATTATGTGGTATACATGTGCAGCTGGCACTTACCTTATACATCAGAAGCAAGTATTCGACAAATGGAAAATTCGCAAAAGAGTAAAAAATAAAGCTACTTAAAATTGTTGTTGAGTTAAGAGATGCTTTTTCATTTTGATGCATGATGATGTATCAAGTATTAATGGATTTATATGTAGCCATGCAAATGGTCCCCTGTATTCACATGTACCCCTATTTATTTTGGCTCATATATATAAAAATTACCATATTTTAAAATTGCAGTTGAGGTTATTTTACATATTTTTATATTGTAAGAAAATGTGTGAAAATGTGATCGATGCAGTTAAAATTAATGTAATTAAGATCGATAACAAAACTATCGCGTCATTAATTTTATTTTTTTGGTAGACCATGATGTCCACTGTCGAACACAGTGACGATTCCCTTTGTTAAATTGGAGGCACCTCAAATGATGCGATAACTGACTCAAAATTTAAATTTGCTCTATATCTAAGACGGGGGTCGAAGTCAAACTCTCCACCCTTAATTAAGGGAAGATGAACCCCAACTGCTCAACCACTCCTTCTTAGTTCTGTAATTAATTTTATGAGGTGGCTCAAATTATAAAAAGTATAATATATATTTAAAATTATTATATTAAACGTTACCAATAAGCAAAACATAGTCACCACTCACCATAATTATATTTTATTATAAAATGAAGCAACAACCCTTAGTTGTCAAAATTGAGAGTTTAAAAGTTATTTCAACTTATTTTGTCTATATTAAATTCACTTGTAAACTCAAATAATAGGCTCATTGAATTAGTGGATTACAATATATCTTCCTCAATATTAAAATTTTGAAACCCAGAGAATTTCTCTTTTTTCCAATTTTCCAACACACTTTTCTAATTCTCTCATAAAGTCCAAAATTACTCTTCAGTTTTATATAAGAATACAGTTTGGATTATAGAAATCAAACTTTATAGTTAATTTGTAGCAAATTCATAGCTAATTTGTAGCTACAACAATTTTTTGTAGGTAATTCGTATCGTAGCTAATATGTAGTAAAAAGGAGTCGGATTCTACAATCCGAACTTTGTGGGGGATTTAACAGGTTCGGTTTATAGATTTTGAACTTTGTATCTAATTCGTAGCTACGACGGTTCTTGTGCATGGAACACTTTTTTCAATAAAATTTTACTGAATTCAAAAAACAAAACTATGACGATTTTTGTAGATAATTCGTAGCTAATTTTTATTGAAAAATAGTTCGGGTTCTACAATCCGAACTTTTCAAAACACCCCGAATTCATATATTAGGGCACAAACAGTACTTTAGGGGGAAAAGAGACATGGGGTGTAGGGTAGGAAAATTTTTGTTTTTAGTGGCGGAGGATGGGCTTAAGCCCACTCCCTATATTTTTTTGTTTTCTATTTTTTATATAGGGATTTATTAATGTAAGATTTTTTCGATATAGGATGGGCATCACAGCAACACGATCAATCTTGCTGGCGCGGAGGCCATGCAGTCGCTGGAAGGGCCAGCGTGCTCCTCACGAAGGGAAATGGAGGGGATCAGTGGACGCGGGTGGGACTAGCGGGCACGTGGCATGCTGGCGCGCGCGTGAGAGCATGGTTGGGTCCATGCTGCGCACGTGGGGTATGGGCCCGACTGTGTTTTCGCGTGCTTTTCATGACTTTTGGTCCAATTTTTTTTGTTTTGCTCAATGTGTACTTTTTAGCTAGCTCCGACGCAAGTGACTGAAAAACTTAAAAATACCAGAGTGATATAACAAAAATGTAGAAATAAATAATAAAAACATATATTAAATGAACTAAATAAATAACAATTTTTTCAGTGTATCATTCAATTAAAAATTTGTAACATAATTTAATTAACCGTTTAACAAATTCAAGAAGGCAAAATATGTGATAATACAAATGGTCACACTTTTGGAAAATAAAGTATTTTATTAACGCACATAAAACATTTTAATCTAAGTTTGACAATGATAAAAAATAAAATTGTTAAATATATTTTTGATCTTATAAATATCTGAACTTTATACTTTTAGTCTCTCTAAATTTTTTTCATACTTTTTGGTCCGTAAAACATTTTCCATCTAGATTTTTAGTCCCTTCTTTTCAATGAACTATGCATACTTCATTTATAGAAGTAAGACCAAAAGTCATGTTCGAGAATTTTTTTATTAACTTCAAAAATAAATAAAAAAGCGTTTGTTTTCTAATAGCTTCGAAAAGCGAAAAAAATGTTACATTAAAAATCAACCTTTTATAGGTTTTACTTTGTTTTTTATATGAGTCTGAGATAAACTATTTTTACATTAAATTATGGTGGTGTTTGTTTTAGCTTTTTTTTAAAAAATAAATTTTATAGTGTATTGATTTCGTGTTAAAAGTATTTTAACAAAGAATATTTTTATAAAAATTTCAAATGAAAAATCTTTTTAAATAGTTTACTCAAAATGTCGTTTTCATTAAGTATTTCATCATTTTGTTACAAATTTTTTAGATCATAAAATTTCAAAAAAATATGTACTAAAATAAAACCTATTCTAAATAACTTTTCATGAAAATCATTTTTTAGAGATAATTTTATTAAAATATTGTGATTTTATTAAGTTAAAATCTCTAAAATTAATATTTAAGCTATTGAATATAAAAATGATTCTTTTAATTTATAAAAAGATGGATTTAAAATAAATTTATTATTTTTAGTCAAGCCATTGTGAAAAGATTTTTTTTTTTTTATAAAGGTTTCAAAAAATATATCACTTTTTTTTAAAATCTCAAACAAATGCACTCTGTTTGAACATGGATAAAGAAATATTAAATCTAGGGGCCCCTAACTTCCTCCCATGTATTACTTGCGCACCCTCCATATATATATGGGGCGCGCGCAAGAAATGGGGGTGAGTGGGGTTGCGCGAGAAATAGGGGTGCGTGGGGGCATGTGAGAAATGCATATATATAGAGGGTGCAGGGAATAAAACATGTGGGAGAAGACTTGCTAACTTCCTCCAAATAGGAAGAAGTTAACAAATCTTTTAAATCTTTTACACTTGAGATGCTAGCTCAACGATAATTAAGAACTAAACATTATAATTTAAAGGTGCTAAATTCAAATTTCATTTGGACTACAATTCTCTTTTTCTACCAATACCACAAAAACACGTATAGACTATGGACTACATTAAAAGAAATGGTAGTTGTTTTTTGTTTTCTTTTTACTACCAATGATAAATTTATTCAGTACCAATTTTTTTTAGGTTAGTTATTTTTAGATTGTTTTTTTTCTTCTGTTTCTCTAAGGTGTTTCTTTTAATATGTAAGGTTAAAGAGTTAGTGATGCTATTTTTTTCTTTCTAAGTTTGAGCCTTAATAATTTTTGTTGTTATAATATTATATGTGATCATAATGATTTTTAAAAATAGGCACCATAAATATCACAATTGATAATAAAATATTAGTAAGACATTATTCTAAATTATGGAAAAAATAATGACGTGGAGTCCAATAGTTTAAGAGTAATCTTTTTTTTTTTAGGCAATAGTTTAAGAGTAATCAATAATTATTTTTGTTGCAACATATAATATCCATGTGAGAGTCAAAGTTAACAATGAGGTGAAATTCAATAGTTTAAGAGTAATTAATGTTTTTTAGGGGGGAAAAAATATGGTTAAGTTTTTGAAATTTTACGCCTTTTAAAGATAAGAGATAACTAGACTTTTACCCGTGCTCGCACGGGTCTTATAAGCTGATAATTATAACAATAAGTTATTTCATATTAAATGTATAATATTAAAGTTTAGAAATCTTAGCTTAATTGGTAGAAAATGTCGAAATTGTTAAGTCAGATGTCCATGACCGAAGTTCAATTCATAGTTGTTCCACTTTGTGTGTGTAAATTTATGGTGGTTTTGTCATCTCATCTATATATCAAAAAAATGTATAGCATTAAAAAGTTACTTATTAATTGTTATATTTATGAAAACATAATACTAATTTTTTTATATATTTTTCATAAAAATATCAAATATTCGTTATCATGAAATCAAAAACAATAAAAAAAGATCAATGTAATCTTTTTACAAAAATGAAAAAAATTAATTTAATTAATAAGTAGCTGATGCTTTAGGCCCATTATGGGTTTTGCTTTTTTTTTTCTCCATCAATTAAAATTAGATATAATCTATGAAAAATTCATTGGAATGTGCTTAATTAATTAATAGGGGTAAGAGATAGGAGGAAAGACTTAAAAGAATAATATTAGATTTAATTATTATTAAAATAGTATTTTATAATAGCCTCATTTAATGCTGTCTTTGGAGGGAAAAATTTAGGTTAAATTGTTGTTAACCTAACAACATTTAAAAATAAGAGATTAGCAATGTCTATTTGAATGATATATCTCTTTGAGCCAATAAGTTTTTTTTATTGAACGAAAATATCGTATAAGATGAACACATACCGGTAAAAAAAGGAACTACAGAATAAAGACGCCGTATATATATCGAACAACAATAAAAAATATCAAAATCGAAACCACCTAATCACATTCTAATCACATTCTTAGAAATTAACACAATTTTCAACTTTCAGACCACCAAAGAAAGCATCTACCAATCCAAAAAGATGCCACTAGACACTAACTTCAGATCTCAAATCAAAAGTGATCGGATCATCAAAATCTAAAAAGCGTTCCGTGAACCAAAAGTTGACGGGACAACGATTGAATGAAAACTTAGGCAGATAAGTCTCAACTCACACTTCGCATTCAAACAGTCAACACTAATGTGATAGAGGTCAACCAAATACAAAAAAACCTGCAAATTTCAAAAAATTTGAAAATCATCAATGACCTAAAAAAAATTCCACTAAATCTCAACAAATTTAGAAGCAATCAAAAAATCTATTATCCTAGAAAAATACTCACACACGACATTAACCACACACTAACAATATTAAATCCAAACATCACCACATCACCCTCACAGCACCCCCTCATGAGCACCGCAACACCGGATCCAAACTTTATTTGTTGTAGGTATATATTATTAGAGTGATTAGCTTGATTTTACAATGTAGAGTAATACAAAATTGCACTACATCATTGAAATGTTGTTGCAAACATCTCAAAATCCTTTATATTATTGTGATTGTAATATTGAGATTGCAAACCACAATTTAAAATTTTATATATGCATATATTCTTTTTGAACGACAAAAATATGTATATATATAAATAATACTACCTCCGTTCTTTTATTAATGAATCCAACTTCATCTATTTTTTAATTAATTTAAAAAGCACATTTATCTCTTATAATAAAGAAGGTAGTTAAATTTAAGAAAATTTCAAGTTGTACTCGATCCAAACCTACCAAAATCAGAACTAAATTCCAATTATATATGAAATAATGTGAATATATCTTAATATTTAAATTATATTCAAATATAAGATTGTTTTCAAAATATTTTTATAGAGAGCTGAGAGAATGAAAAAGGGTTTCCCCACTTCCTTTGTATCTAGCTCAAAAGCTATTAATGGTCTTTGTAATATATATAGAAAAACACTCGCTATCCTTGTCTGTAAACTGCATGGTTATGGTGTTGGCGTGACAATATTCAATTTGCATCTCAAATCTCAATTTTAGGGACCACTTTTACTACTTTTCATTTGTTTTCTTTTTAATAATTTATCTTATGGCTTTATACACTGCCTTAATATTCCGTTACTTATAGAAACAAATATTAAAAGTTAAAATAAGATAAATTTTAAGAGATATAAAATATTAATTACTAATAACTATTTTTTTTTTCTTCTTCTTCATAGATGTCCCTTGAACTCTTTCCCTTGTCCCTTGAACTCTACTATATATAATAGTGCCTCTTGTCAATCTCTTCTTCATCCAAATTCCAAACCCTAGCCAACTAACCAAAGCAGCAGCTATAACAACATCACTTATGTATATAATATTATAACAACCTCCCTTCAATTTCCAATCACTTCATAAGAAGCTTAATTAATTTCCTCCCTTTCTTTCATGCACCATAACAAGTTGAAGCTGCCAGCATGATCTTAACTTGTCTCCGTTTAAAGGAAAAGATCAGATCATGCTGGCAGTTTCACCTAGTTGTTGGATGCATGTTTCTTGAATTTCAATTCTATGCCCTATCAGATTAAATTTCTTGAATTTCTTTCCCTGTTAATTTATATATGTACCAGAAGATGATTAATATAGATTCATTCATGTTTAATTTAATTCCTATTTTTTTTTCTTCAGGTTTTGTGTCTTCATATTACTACTACCTTTTCTTTATGCTCTTTATTGTTTTTAATTTCTTGGGTAAAACAAGGATATAATTAAGATATTTAGGAATATTATTTATTTATTTATTCTGCTATTTATGCTACTACAGTGAATGAAATTGAATAGTTTGTAAAGTAGATGAAGAAATTGGAGTGACAGATTCTAGAAGATGAAGAAAATGAATAGTTTACTGCAAAGTGCAATGCATTCATGAACAAGATCTAGTTCTTACAGTGCTTTCGTTTTCATGGTTTCTGAGTTAAATTTCTAAATCAAGTAAGGGTCCTTTTTACCATTGTAGCCAATTTTCTTTTTCTTGGTGGTGATGTTAGTTGTGAAATTATTATAGGGTTTTTCATGATGTCTCTAAGACACTATGAACACTTTTAACCAGCAATATGGTTCTTTCTTTCCTCTTTTTTTCTTTCCAAGATCTAAAATTAATTAGGAAGTATCTAGAGATTAAGAGAATATATAGAGTCATTTTAATTTTCCCATGACCATGGTTTGAAATTACACTCCACATCTGCAGTATTGCTTATGCCATTGCCACACCGCAGATTTCGGTGTGATTTTTAATTACATTTACGACTGCAATGTAATTGCATTAGAAACAACATAGCTTGATTTCAAACATGTTCCTTTAAATCTTTTTACCAAAACGAGTTGTGGAGGATTGAACCGTGATTCTCCATACCAAGTCTAGTGTCAATACCAGTTTACCACTAAACCAACTAATGTTTAGTAAATGTCAAAATGTTTCAAATCTAAAGAAAAATCTTATTTTAATACTTTGTCAACTTTTATTTCAAGCATCGTCCAATTAGTATTTGGAGAAACTTAATACTCTACTATTGTGAGTAAATAGTGTGTTTTGGCACAGTGGTGCCACATTTGTGATAGTTAAAAATCATTTTATGTTGCAACACCTGCGATGCCGCCCGTCGCCACAACAACAGTGACGACAACTGCAGCGAGTGCCGTCTACAGTTGCAACCTCAATTTGAAACAATGCTCATGACATTTTGGGATTAACATGATCATTCTCTGTGTTTGTTATTAGCTTAATTAACTTAATTACACTATAAACATGTACTAGTAATTGCATTGCATCTACTTAAGAGTATAGATTGATAGATTCCCAATATAATTAAATTTTGAGGAAAAAGAATGAAGCTAAAAATGGGACAAAAAACCAATTCCATTGCTGAAGTCATGATAGATTCCCAATATCTCAATGGTAGTATATATATATATGACTACTGCACCCTTTTGCCTTTGGATTTTGAATTTGGACTATTCCTATATATACATGTTATATTATATATATGCATCATGAAACAATCATGTGCTTTTGTACTCAAAGATCAAGAATGAAACAAGTACTAACAATCACTGCTTCAATTCTATGTACAATCTGTTGCATTAAAATTGATCTTCTTCCTTTCAAGAATCTTTCATAAATATGGATAAACAGTTGATGTCATCAATCATCATCATGATATGAAGGTTAATTTCTGATATCAAATACTACTAGTATAGGATATGATGAATCATCATATCTTTATAATAAATACTATATGATATCAAATATCAATATCAATATAGTTGTAGTCTTGTAGATATCTGTTTCAGTTTTTCTTCTTTTTAATTTGTTCTTTTGGGAAAGATATCACACCTAGCATTTAATCAGCTTCTACTAGTACCTAAAGGACATGATATGTCAGTGTGGTTAATTTGATTATTTTCCCTTTTATTTACAATAAATCTCAATCAAATAACTGGTACTAGTACTAGAGTTTATTACATTCTGTTAAACAAAGTATATTTTGAGAAATCGTGTGTGAATTTAATTAATGAAATCTGCAATGAATTTAAACATGTATTTATATATTTGGCTTTTGGGACTGAGGGTAGCTAGGAACTAATTACATCACTTTTTTTTTTAGTAAACTTATTACATCACTTATTTAATTAATTAATCACATGACATTTTGAAATATATATGATATATATTGGTTTTGCAAATATATATAATTTTTTTTGAACAATTTTTTTTTAATTTATTAATAAAAGATAAAAAATTGAAGGAGTGACTTTAAATCCACCAACATAAACGAAGATCAAAACCAACCCCAAACTAGGCGACTCGGCCCGGCCAATATTCCTATGATTGATATTTCTTATCTAAGAATACAATTTAACGGATTTCTGATCTACGTATAATAAAGAAATTGAGGTCTCGACTTTTTAGCAAGCAACCATTGTCACCAAGCGCTTTTATGGAGTACCTACAACTTCCACCATTGATACCGTCTTTAAAACGAAAATTACACCATTTCTATCCTTCTAAAGCGCCCATAAACCGAATGTCAAACAAGAAGCATCCCTTAAATCCCTTTCTTGTTCTTAGTTAACGAGTAAAAACTTTAGAGCAAAACACAAAGAGGTCCACTTTGCAAATAAATGATCTATGGTCTCCCTTAAATAACCAGAACACCAGTCACCACACACAAGAAGTAGATTTTCTGCTTAAAACATTATCAATTACGAATTTTCCTTTTCCTTTAATGAAAGCGGAAAAATTATTGTATCGATAAATTTACTAACCCTCAAATATATATATATATATATATATATATATATATATATATATATATATATATATATATTTTGAGCGTTATGTTGGTTGAAACAGATTTTCATGCGAGGAGTGATCATCAAGTTATTCCGAGTGTAGTTTTTTTTTTTTAGTAAATTTCCAAGTATTATACATTGAATTTCAACAATTCAACAATTAATTATTATCATATATTATATTAATAATCAAGTACGCAAAATATTCTCCTGACATATTAGTCATGGTTGATAGGATAAAAGCTGTATCGAAGAATGGTTAGGCAAAATCAAAATTTATATACTATGAGTGGTGTGATGAGTATATTAGTAGTAGGGAGCAAATCACTAGGATAGGTAGGTAGAATTTTGGGCTTGAAGTCCATTATTTTCTTTTTGGCATTTCATAACATTTGTGGGGTATACAAGGAGAATATATATGTTTGGGGTGTATAGTGAATTTTCTTTTCTCATAGATGTCCCTATTATATTTGCTGGAGACTTTGGGCTTTAGTGATGCTTGAAGAGGTCAGTTATCGCTATAGCAAATAATTAAGTCTTTTGAGAGGTTTAAAGGAAGGGTTTTAGTTTAGGAAAATTACTTTTCATGTTCCGGCATATTCTACGTGTTTCCGGAAATGACGATAATACTTTCTGAATTCATTATTTAAGTAGTGAACAATATTTTTTATGATTCAATACATCTTTTCTGCCCCCTATGGAAGAAAATATCATGAAAATATATAGTGCAAACTAAATTGCAGCTCATTGATTAAAGTGGCGAATTAAATTGCAGTTTGCTGTGTAGGTAAAAAACTTAGTTTACACTTCAATTAGTGAATGTGAGACTTTTTCACACTACTCACACTTGTTTTTCCTCAATAAATCTTATCAAGATTGAACCACTGTTCAAGATCATATTTTGATTAACATTGGAGTGGTTGTGACATAGTATATCAACTAATCACACACAATATCTCTTATTTTTAAATCCTATTAGGTTTGCTACAACTAAACCTAATTTTTTTCCCTCCTACAGCATTAAATACTCTCAACAACTTTTTGTTTTTGTTTTTGGCAAACAATAATAACTCTAATTTTCACCTCTCAATCAATAATACCTTTTAAAAAAAAAATAACACTAATTCTCACCCCTCAATTTTTTCACTTCTCATTAGTCAAAAATAAAAATAAAAACTTTCTCACTTTTCATGAAAAAAAATGTGTTATTTTTTCTCATGTTTTTGACCCATAATTTTTTATTATGCATGACTGATTTAATTTTTTCTTAATGTTTTTGTTCATTTTTTCATAATGTTTTTGTTTTTTTTGAGGCCATAATTCAGGATGGTAGTACAATAAGTAGTTATTGAGGTTTTAACCATTGAAACAAAATTTAAAATTTCTTTTTTTCAATGAATTAATGTTGTCGTTTGTGAATGATTTCGTTGTTTGTTAACATAAATTTTAAAATATTCTTAGCAATGCCAGCTGAAACAAGGAAAAGCCGAAACAAGGAAATATAGTGAATAAAAAATGTGTTATGACTTATGATTCATTCATATCTATATTTCTCATATAATATATTATTCAAGGATGATTTTAATTAGGAATAGCAATTTTATTTCAAAGTTTCCTTATGGTATGGTTCATACTATTGATAGTTATATCCTACTAATATCGGTGTTCTTTATTTTTGTTCTTCAGCAACATAGTACATAATTGTCTATCTCTACAAAGTTTCTTTGAATTTGTAAATAATACCATAACTTTGAATATCAATCTTTGGATGTTATAAATATTCATGTTTCTATTAATCATTATTGTATATAGAATTTTTATTTGATTTATTTAGGAAATTATTTTGTGAAAGATGAAAAGTTGAGAAATGTTTGAGTTTCTATTGGCCGCAAATGTGAGTGTTTGTCAATATTTGAATGATCTTTATTTTGTTAGAGTATAGACTTATTGTCTAAGGTATATTTGAAATAATAGTATTAATTATTTTAAAAGTAGTTAACTTTTACTTATAATAGTGAGCAAAATTGAAAATGTTTTTTTGCTTATAATAGTGACCAGAGGGAGTATGTTGGAGTATATCTTTCACAATTAATTTTTTCTCATGGACAATTTTATGTGTAACTATCTAGGGTTAATTCAAGAAACAAATTAAAGATATTGTCAATAGATAACGAATGAGAAAATACCACTGAAACTGAAAATGTTGATTACCCAAAAATATTTTTATAATGTTAATTATGAGCTATTTTTCGTGGTTGTCAAAATATATGCAAATTTTCCAATACGATAATTTATCTGAAACTACGTTTCAAAGGTGAAAGTCTAGCTTGTAGTTCTATAAATTGAAATCTCTTTAATTTTTAATCACTAACCAATTATTATAACTTGAAATGTGGTATAATTGCATTTATGTGCACGATCTCTTGATTTGCTCTATGATTATTCAATAGTATTGATCAATCATACTCTGGAGTGAAGGAATGGTTTACACTTTACCTTATAAACGATGTTTTATTCAACAAAAAGAACACGGGGTGTGAGAGAATAGTGAGAAGGAAAAAAATTGATTTACTTCTTTTTTATGTTTTAGTGTGTATTTCTTTTCTTTCTACTCAAGCTTATACTTTTTTTTTTGTATATGTTTTATTTTTATATAATTTTTGGACAAATAAAATAGTGATAATAAATATTACTAATACTAATAAAAATAAATAGAATTTTTTTTGTAAGAAAAGTAAGTAATAAAAAATTAGTATGATAAATGAGATAAAAAATAAAAGTACAAAATGAGGCTTAATTCCATAACTTTGTGTTAGTAATATTTCTAAATACTCTCCACACTGCCACATCATCTAACTTGTTATTTTAAAAAGTAAGTTCAAAAAAGGTTATTTTATAGATACTATATAATAATAAAACTTCTGTGAAAATTTATACAAATACAAATGCTTCAGGTATTCTACAAAGTACAAACACCGAATTGACAAATGATACAATAAAAATCAACATATGAATATGAATTTTTTTTATTGAACTGCAAATTTATATTTTTATATATATATATATATATATATATATGAATTGAAGAGTACAAGAAGTGAAGTACAAACGATCTTATGAGATAAGACAAAAACATCAAAGCAAACAAAAGACCCAGTGCTAGTAACATGAAGCAAACAGGGAAAAAAACAAAGGCAAGGCAAAAGAGCTAGCAAAACACAACAGTAGCAAGGCCTAAAACCGATACACTCCAACTTGCCATAGAAAAAAGCCAGCAGCAGCACAAATAAAGCATATGAGACCGAGAAAGCCAGCTGCTAGTGGACTCAACGAAGGATACAATCTCTCGGGTTCCAAACCCACTCGTACAAAAGACATGTGGACTCCTAGCGGTCTTGTTCACGAACCATTGCCACGATAGTCGTTGAATAGTCTCCACAGCAACATTTACATCCCCAACAATATTATTAAAGATACAGTCATTTTGGATTTTCTAAAGGACCCAAATAAACGCAAGCCACACCATAGAGTACCATCTTTTAATCTTCATGTTCAGTCCACTTCCCACCAAGAGACCATAGGACATAGGCAATTCCGGAGGTAAAATTAACACAACTCCTAACCATCGGTATACCCCATACAAAATCTTTGCAGAAAAATCACAATGCAAAAACAAATGTCTTGTTCCTTCAATACAACCATCACAAAAAACGCACCTAGCCTCCCCAACCTGCACAATGCCTCTCTGAAAAAAACATATGAATATGAATTGAAACTCGAAACTAATGGATCGATGTGCAAAGTAATATTCTTACAATCATAAAAAATATCTAAACACTACAGATTGCAAGAGTTGTTGTTATTAGTCGAATCAAGATCATTCTTGCAGTTCTCTCTCAATTCTTTTAGTTTTTCAAAGCTTAATTCCTAAAAGCAGAAGAATAAATTAATCAAGGCATTAGAGAACAAAATGCAAAACAAAAAACCAGGTAAGTAAAGCCAAAGTTCACAACATGGCATAACAATAGCAAACAATATTAAGAAATGGCCTCCACAGAAGCTAGCTATATTCACACAAAAAAAGGTTGTTTGTGTTTGAATTAATTTAATTGAATTACATGCACATGCTCGGCAATAAAAGATTAAATCAATATATATATTTTAGACAGAAGTAAATAGCATGTATATAAAACATGATCTACAACATGTTTGATTTATTAAGATATGTGTAGACAATTAGGTATTAAGAATACCTGGATAAAGCTTTAATGACAACTATATCAACAACGATGGTAAATAGAGAGGAGATGTTCTGAAATAAACGTCAACATCAACACGGTTAGCAGCGGCTGATTTGGCGGTTGATTTGGTTCTTCCTCAACTTTATGCCTCTAGTTCTCTTCAGATGGGGAGAAGTGATAGTTTCTTCAGATGGGGAGAAGTGATAGTTTTCCCATTATTTCGTTAATGAGCCATCCAAATATCTGGACATCCACTCATATTGGACTCATACCAACTAAGTAATCAATTAATTAATTATTTAAATAGAAATCTAATTAGCCTTTTACTTAACTTGATCACTAATCAACTAAGGCTCTTAATTGATAAATAGCTAATATAATCAGTAAATATATTTGCCCACATAATATTATTGGAATATACTAAAATATTCCAACAATCTCCCACTTGAGCTATATATCGTAATAATTATATCTTTATTCTTTAGGCGTCCATCCGAATGCTATTTATCTTTAGATTTCAACTTTACAATCTGGCCCACCTCATACATCAATAATGGAACCACCGCGGCTGTCGTCACTGACATATAACGTGACGGAACCCCAATAACCACCACATCAATGTACTTTATGACATAGATCGATATGAATGAGTGGCATGAAAATTTCATGCAATGTGATCTCTGAATCATACCTATTTCCAACTAATCCAACTGAAGTCTCTAATGAGATCAAACTGAAGTTGCAAATTCAATATTTACACAAATGATACAAAATATGGTTATAATAGTAATAACCTCATAAACTTTATTCCTGCAGAAAATTTTAAGAAAATTTGTATCAATATCAAAAATTAAAAATAGAACATAAACTAAAAGACTCCCACTAATCCAAGACATCCTCAATGACAACAACCATATAAAAGACATTATGTGTCATGTCCTTGATTAGTGGATTAGCTAGCATAAATTTTGTCTCTACTTGTTCTATCATTCAACAACAATAATCCAAAAGGCAATAAAGTTAATGTTGTTGAATAATTATATGACTAAAATATGTCATTATATATCTTAAATTGTCTTTCAATACCTTTTACTATATGCAACCATGTGACATAAATACTTACAGTCATTTCTTGAGTTATGATGTCTATTATACACAAACATCCAAAAGTCAGAATCTAACACACTGATGATCTCCAAATTACTAGATCTCTGACGTTGGCATGAGTTTTTTTGTTCTCTTTAAAAATCTTTATGGTTGCTTTATTTAAGCAATTCAATATTTGAATTACTCAAGTATCTGCCGCCGAATGATCTTATTATATATACTATTTTCCGGATGTGTATCAATATGATCATACATAATTTTTCCAGATTTTTCCTGTTGGGCAATAATTGAGACTAAATAGTCTCCCTTTATGATTAGGGCAATCCTTTATCTTATTGACTTTTTTGTCGAATTTACTTTCAACTTTATTGATATATCTCTTTTGTTATAACCGAATGATATCTTAAGAATAATCTTTAAATATCAAAATACTTAATACAAAGGAGTTGTGCCCAAGATATTTCATCTCTAAATTTCTATTAGAGATTTCTTGGTTTCGCACAACAATCATATATCACCGTTGACTAAATAAAAATAAAATCGACACATTAAACTATGAATATAAACATACTCCTATTGAACTTTTATAACCCACAATTCTCCATAAATATATCTCAAAATCAAATGAGACAATTATCTTATGAGACTTTTGTGGTATCATTAATGAGACAATTTTTGTAACTCAAATGAATTTAACTGTTTACAAATCATCTACTTTGTATATACCGACACAAGGTTTCATCTCATTGCACCATATTATATTTCTTAATGTCGCCATTAAGAAACACTAACTTGGTATCCATCATATGAAGCTCCAAAATTATAATAAGTAACCAAAGTCATGACTGTCCTAATAGAGTCTTTAAATCAATACTGAATATAATTTTTCTTATTAGTCAATATTTTATGACACTTGATGTTACAATTCTTGAGGGTGTTGAGTTTGATCTTCATGAATCAAGTTCTTAACTTAATTTAGAGAAAGAACACTAATGTACTTATGAGGATTTAAATTTACTATATAAATATAGCAACTATATGAATTGGTTCTAAACCAATTCATCCCCACTTAATTTGTTCTTTTACCATATCTCTCCCCCAAACTCAATATTCTCAAGAGACTTTACAATTTATCTCTCAAAATACTTTAACGTGGGATGAAAGTTGATTTTTCTCAAACTTTTCAATATTTCTTGATTGTCATAAGTCATAACTGAATTGACTATAATAATATTTGAATTTAAAATACAAATTGAATCATCATATTAAAAAAATACAAAGAAAAATTCATAATTAAATAAAAAACTTTATTGAAATGATGATTCACCAAATTGTCTTTTAAATACAAATTTAAACTTATAATGTAATCTAAAATTAACTATATATCAAAAATAATAAAAGGAACGATATCAACCATCATCGACTTTGTCCCCTCTAAATTGATGTATCTTTCAACATCATTGGACATTTGTCAATTTAAATCATATTTTCTTATTATTATTTATTTGCCCTTATCCTTTGAGGTATTTACCGAATGAGCACTACTTTTATTTTCTCTTGCTTCAACTTTATCTTTATTGCACACTTTATAAAATGATCATATTAAAAAATCATTCTGACTTTAACAATTATAAACTTAATTGTGCAAAGGGATACCAAATGTTAAATTTTCAACAAAGTCACCTCATTGTTGAAATTAAAGCGTTAGCAAAATTAAATAGTTACATAATGTGCTCTTGATATTTTCTTTGCCTAATATTCTTAATGAAAATTTATCTTTTCAATGAGAGATATTCTTTCGCTTTATTGCTTTAGGGGGGGTTATTGGATTGAGATTTCGAGGGATGATTTTGACAAAAAAATTCTTGAAGATTTTAAAAGACTTCGTGGGATTATATTGATTTTGAGAGACTTTTTTTAAAAGATATTTTACAATCAAGATTCTTAACACAGGATTTTGTGAAAATTATAAAACAAAAAAAAATCTTAATTAAAAATCTTGATTGAATAACAACGGATTTTGTGACATTGAAAAAATAAAAATAAAAATCTTGATTGAATAACACAAGACTTTTAAAATCCATTAAAATCCCTCAAGATCCCAATCCAATAACCCCCCCTAGAAGCACTATAATTTAAGCAAAGAAAATATGACAAATTTTTTGTCATCTTAAACAATACTTTCAATGTCCCTGAAATACAAAACTTTATGATCATATGACTTATGTGATTGGAGTATACTCACTTTATAAACTTGAGTCTCACTTTAACTGTACTAAATTGTGAGAGAATGAGTTTCTCCATCCTTATATATAAGGTATAGATCCAAAGAACGTGATGTTCTTCTCTTATTCCTAAAAGTTAGAACTTTCAAGAATTAAAAATTTAACTTATTGTGCAGATACATGAATTATATTAATTTATAGAGAACAAAAAATATACTCACCAAAATACCTAGTGCATCATTAATATCATTAGACAATAATATCAATTGCTAGTGGTATTTTATTTCAATGATCAAACCATGACAATTTACTTTGACAAAGAATAAATTCTTATAATCGTCATATATTTACCATTACATGTGTGGATGTAAACTCTTAAATACTTGAATGAGTTTAAACTCACACAACATTAGTAGGCATGTCGAAAAGAAGTATAAGACATGCACAATTTATCTTTATTTGTATATTATAAAGACCATAAACAAGATACCAAACGCATCATTAAAACACAATCTTTGGATCGCTAAGAATTAATTGCAAGCGGTACTCTCAATGCAATGATCAAATATTGATAATAAGTCTAGTCACATAAAGGGCGCCTTTGGACACCAATCATTACCCACATGGATAAAACTTAAAAATTATCACACATTTATCATCGCAAGTATGTAACTATCCGGCCAAATTGTGTCTTCCTTTGGGACGACTAAAACAGTTTGCAAGAACAATTAAATACTACATCTTTTGTAATTTCAATTGAATCAAATTTACGCAGCAGAGGTTACTTTGGGTAACTTATTGTTTCAACTAACTTAATTAAAATTACTAACAAAATTAATAAATTGAATACAATGTATGTAAATATTCGGCCAAACTGTAGCTACCTTTTAGCAGACCAAAACAATTTGCATGAACAATTTTATACATCTTTTGTGATTTTAATTGAATCAAATCTACGCAGCAGATGTTACTTTGGGTAACTTGTTGTTTCAACCAACTCAATCAAAAAACACCCGACAATTTATTAAATTTTAAATTTAAATGGGAATTGTCTTAAATTTACAAGGCACTACTCACTTAATGTAGGCCGAATCCTTAAGTTTGTCGCATTCCTCATAATCATAAGATTATTTAGCAACCATTAGTGTGAGAACAAACTCATATACAAACATATAGCATAAATGATATCCAAAATTAGATGATTAAAAATATTGTATATACTTAATAACAATGAATTCAAACATCTCTCAATCATGCATATAAACTAAATATTCAATTTCAAATCAAAACAAAATTGAATCTTTATACGATCTTAAATAGCGTGAAATATATTCAAAGGCATGACCAAAAATAATTATATTATTGTTGAAACTTAATAACAATAAAATCTAATGTCATATACCAAATATTTAATTTTAAATAAAATTAAATCTTTATATGTGCCGAATAATATTCATGCCACAATTGATTCACATATATTAAATTGATTTGAGAATCGTTATTAATTTTTATTTAAATAAAAAAATAATCTTCTACAAAATTATATATAATAATAAAATATATATAACAAATTTACATTTGATTTATTTCTCAAAATAAATTTATGTACTAAATTAATGTGAATCAATTTTAATTTCAAATCAAATATGAATTCTTATTTTAGGCAACAAACTTTATAAACAAGTTATCTAAAAGATTTGATTTGAAAAAGAAAAAAACAAATCAAGAAAGTGACTAAAAATTAAGTCAAATCCAAATCCATATTTGTAGTAACAAACTCGTTTGTTATAACAATAACTGTATAGTTATAACAATAAACTTTACAAATACGACAAATAATAAAATTGATTTGAAAATAATATTCAAAATTTATTGGTATAGAAACTAAATATTATCGATCTGCACTTATCATAAATGAATGTATTTTTCCGTGAGAAGCAAGGCATGAATGTCTTATATAAACCATACTATTAAACAATATGTACGATTCATACTTTTATATGACAAATCACATAATTATTAAGTCATGAATACCATTATAAGACAAATCTAATCACGAATTCAAAAGTGATTTTAATATTAATTCTTAGTTCAAAATTGTTAACATTTGGCTTGATCTTGTTCTACTATATATCAAACTTGGTTAATTGATGAAGATGCATTAATACTAGTCTTATAACAATATATACATGTGTGGCCCCTTATATTTATCCTTCACGTGACAAGACTTATTTTTGCCTTCCAAGTAGTCACGTGGCACCAAAACAGGGGAGTATATATATTGTTGTTATCACTTGCACAGCTGAAGCAGCAGAAGAGAAAAGAGATTAAGAAATTAAGTTTTTGTAAGTTCTTTCTCCAATATTAGGCTAGATTACAAGAGGGTGATTCTTGGGTGTTATCTAGGGTTGGAAATTCATCTCTTTGATCTTTGTAAACACTATTATTAAAATCTCTTGGTCACGGGGAGAGATTTGGGAAAATGGTAGAATTAGGGATGAAGCTCTAATTTCTTGTAACTCTTTTGAGTGAATCTCTTTGTAATCAAGAACAAGTTTGATAGTGGAACGGAGAGCTGCTCTCTCCCCCAGAGTAGGTTGATTATAACTGAACTGGGTAAACAAATTTGCTTTTGTGTTCTTTATTGCTTACTAGTTTTAGCTTTTTTTGATCATTGTTATTTTATTCCATTTATTGGTTGCTAGTTAATTTGCTTCACACACTAGAAGGTTTATTGGTGTGTTATTCTAGTCGAATTCACAACAATTGGCGCCCACCGTGGGGCAAAGGGTTTGAATTAACTTAGCACCAATGGGTTCAAAATGGGATATTGAGAAGTTCACCGGAAGTAATGACTTTGGGTTGTGGAAGGCGAAAATGAGAGCGGTTTTGGTTCAACAAAAGTGTCTTGAAGCTTTAAAGGGAATAACACATATGTCAGCAAATCTCTCAGCTGAAGAGAAGACCGAGATGAATGATAAGGCGGTTAGTGCTATTGTTTTGTGTCTCGGGGACAAGGTGTTGAGAGAGGTTGCGGGTGAGACTTCTGCGGCGTCGCTTTGGACGAAACTTGAGTCAATGTATATGATCAAGTCCTTAGCTCGTAGATGGTGTCTCAAGAATCAACTCTACCTCTATCGTATGGTGGAGAATAGGTCCGTGGTGGAACAACTTGCGGAGTTTAACAAGATCATTGATGATTTGGTGAACATCGATGAAGTTTTAAAAGATGAGGACAAAGCTTTTCATTTGTTGTGTGCTTTACCTAAGTCATTCGAGAGTTTTAGGGAAGCATTGCTTTATGGCAAAGAAGGCACTATCACCTTGGATGAAGTTCAATCGGCTTTGAGAACCAAGGAAATGACTAAGTTGAGAGACTTGAAGATTGATGATAGTGGAGAAGGCTTGAATGCTATGAGGGGTAGAAGTGAGCATAAAGGCAAAGGAAAAGGAAAGAAGTATAGGTCCAAGTCTAGGCCGAAGAATGATAGTGGTGGCAAGCTAAAATGCTATCATTGTCATGAACCGGGACACTTCAAGAAGGATTGCCCTCAAAGGAAGGGTGGTGGTAGTTCGTCGGCTCAAATTGTCACTAGTGATGAAGGTTATGAGAGCGCGGGTGCACTAACGGTTACAAGTTGGGAATCAGAGAAGGGTTGGGTCATGGACTCGGGTTGCTCTTATCACATGTGTCCAAGAAAGGAATACTTTGAGACCTTGGAACTTAAAAAAAGTGGAGTTGTCCGTCTTGGTAACAATAAGGCGTGCAAGGTTCAAGGTGTGGGTACGATTCGTCTCAAAATGTTTGATGATCGTGATTTCCTTTTGAAGGATGTGAGGTATATTCCCGAACTTAAGAGAAATTTAATTTCAATAAGCATGTTTGATGGTCTAGGATATTGCACTAGAATTGAACGTGGTGTGATGAGAATTTCTCATGGTGCATTAATTATTGCTAAAGGGTCTAAAATGAATGGTCTTTACATTTTAGAGGGTTCCACCGTTATTTCTAATGCATTAGTAACTAGTGTTGAAAATGTGGACATAACCAAACTATGACATTTGAGGTTGGGTCATGTTAGTGAAAGAGGTTTAGTTGAACTAGCTAAACAAGGTTTGCTAGGAAAGGAAAAATTGAACAAACTAGATTTTTGTGATAATTGTACCCTAGGCAAGCAACATAAAGTGAAGTTTGGGGTTGGGGTGCATAAATCTAGTAGACCATTTGAGTATGTTCACTCGGATCTTTGGGGTCCGGCATCGGTTTCTACTCATGGTGGAGGTTCATATTTTTTTGAGTATTGTTGATGATTATTCTAGGAAGGTATGGGTGCATATCATTAAAAATAAAAGTGATACTTTTGAGAAGTTTAAAGAATGGCATACCTTGATAGAAAATCAAACTGGAACTAAACTGAAAGTGTTGAGAACTGACAATGGCATGGAGTTTGTTTCAGAGCAATTTAATGAGTTTTGCAGGAAAAGAGGTATAAAGAGGCATAAAACCGTTGCATACACACCGCAACAAAATGGCCTAGCTGAAAGGATGAATAAGACTTTGTTGGAGCGGGTGAGGTGTATGTTGTTGGGAGCTGGATTGCCCAAGAGTTTCTGGGGAGAAGCAGTTACTACTGCTGCTTATTTGATCAATAGATGTCCATCAACAGGAATTAATCTGAAGACACCGATGGAGGTTTGGAGTGGTAGGCCGGCTGACTACTCTAATTTGAAGGTTTTCGGATCTTTGGCATTTGCTTACATCAAGCAAGACAAACTTGATGCTAGAGCGGTAAAATGCACTTTCATTGGTTATCCTGAGGGTGTGAAGGGTTACAAGTTGTGGATGATGGGACCTGGGGGATCAAAGTTTATTATAAGCCGGGATGTTACTTTTGATGAGACCCGGATGAGGATGAAGTGTAAAGAACCGGAAGAAAGACCAGAAACTGGGGTTGAAAAAATTCAGTTTGAGGTGGAGCCTCCCACTGATGAGAGGGTAGAGGAGGTTGAGACTCTAGTACCTGAGGAGAGTGGGAGTGATGAAATAACTGCTCCGGACTATCAGCTAGCTAGAGATAGGGAGAGGAGAGTTATTCGCCCACCTAATAGATTCGGTCATGCTGACCTTATTTGTTATGCTTTGAATGCGGCTGAAGAATTGCAAGACTCGAAACCAAAGAACTTCAGAGAAGCATTAGAAAGCATTGATGGCAAGGAATGGTTGAAGGCAATGAATGATGAAATGCTTTCATTGAAGAAGAACCATACTTGGGTACTTGTGCCATTACCTAAGAAGAAAAGGGTAGTTGGTAGCAAGTGGGTGTTCAAGAAAAAAGAAGGTATACCGGAGGTTGAAGCACCAAGGTATAAAGCAAGACTTGTAGCAAAGGGTTTTACTCAGGTGGAGGGAATTGATTACAATGGGATTTTCTCACCGGTGGTGAAACATTATTCTATAAGGGTTCTTATGGCTATTGTGAATCGGTATGATCTTGAGTTGGAACAAATGGATGTGAAGACCACATTTCTACATGGTGAGTTAGAAGAAACGATCTACATGCAACAACCCGAAGGTTTTGTGGAAGATAGTTCAAAAGTATGCTTGTTGAAAAAATCTTTGTATGGGTTGAAGCAAATTCCAAGGCAATGGTATCGTCGGTTTGATGATTTTCTCTTGAAAACCGGTTTTGTGAGAAGCAATTATGATAGTTGTGTGTACATGTTGAAGAGGAATGAGAAAGTCATTCTCTACCTCCTTCTTTATGTAGATGATATTTTCATGGCAAGTTATGAAAAGCATGAGATTCAAGTGCTCAAGAGAAAATTAAATGATGAATTTGAGATGAAGAATCTTGGAAATGCGAAGAAGATACTTGGTATGGATATCGTTAGAGACCGGAGTAAAGGTGAATTATTCTTATCTCAACATGATTATTTGAAGAAAGTGGTGGAGCGGTTTAGAATGTCGGATTCTAAGTTTGTGAATACACCACTTGGTCACCATTCAAAGTTGTCAATTAAAAATTGTCCTCAATCCGAGGATGAGAGGAAGAAGATGGAGAGTACTCCCTATGCAAGTGGGGTTGGAAGCATCATGTATGGTATGGTTTGTACTAGACCAGATTTATCCTATGCTATAAGTGTGGTAAGTCGGTTTATGGCAAATCCGGGTCAAGTTCATTGGCAAGCTTTGAAGTGGGTTTTGAGATATTTGAATGGGTCCTTGAAGGGTGGTCTTAGGTACAAGAGGATTGATCCGGGAAGAGATTCTTTAGAAGGATATGTGGATGCAGATTATGCAGGTAACGTTGACACTAGAAAATCCTTATCGGGTTTTGTGTTCACATTGTTTGGTACGGCGGTTTCTTGGAAGGCTAACCAACAATCCGTTGTAGCTTTGTCAACAACTCAAGCGGAATACATAGCCCTTGTTGAAGGGGTCAAAGAAGCCATATGGTTGAAGGGTATGATTGGTGAAATGGGGATTAGTCAAGGTTGTGTGAAAATAGATTGTGATAGCCAAAGTGCAATTCATTTGGCGAATCATCAAGTGTATCATGAGAGGACAAAACACATTGACATCCGGTTGCATTTTGTTAGAGACATGATTGAGTCTAAAGAAATCATGGTGGAGAAAGTTGCATCGGAGGAGAATCCGGCGGATATGTTCACCAAATCATTGCCTAGATCAAGGTTCAAGCATTGCTTGGACTTGATCAACTTCGAAGAGTAATCGAAGGATGGAAGAGATCAGCATGGTGGTTGGTGGGAAATTGACACCGCTATCAAGATAAAGTCAAGGTGGAGATTTGTTAACATTTGCCTTGATCTTGTTCTACTATGTATCAAACTTGGTTAATTGATGAAGATGCATTAATACTAGTCTTATAACAATATATACATGTGTGGCCCCTTATATTTATCCTTCACGTGACAAGACTTATTTTTGCCTTCCAAGTAGTCACGTGGCACCAAAACAGGGGAGTATATATATTGTTGTTATCACTTGCACAGCTGAAGCAGCAGAAGAGAAAAGAGATTAAGAAATTAGGTTTTTGTAAGTTCTTTCTCCAATATTAGGCTAGATTACAAGAGGGTGATTCTTGGGTGTTATTTAGGGTTGAAAATTCATCTCTTTGATCTTTGTAAACACTATTATTAAAATCTCTTGGTCACGGGGAGAGATTTGGGAAAATGGTAGAATTAGGGATGAAGCTCTAATTTCTTGTAACTCTTTTGAGTGAATCTCTTTGTAATCAAGAACAAGTTTGATAGTGGAACGGAGAGCTGCTCTCTCCCCCAGAGTAGGTTGATTATAACTGAACTGGGTAAACAAATTTGCTTTTGTGTTCTTTATTGCTTACTAGTTTTAGCTTTTTTTGATCATTGTTATTTTATTCCATTTATTGGTTGCTAGTTAATTTGCCTCACACACTAGAAGGTTTATTAGTGTGTTATTCTAGTCGAATTCACAACAAAAATCCGAACAGGAACCACAAACAAAAAATAGTATCAATGATATAGCACCAAGCGGTCCTTAATAACGTTCAACAAACATGAAGGGAAAGACTTAAGTCATACTAGATCTCATGGATATACATGTTTAGCACACGGTAACAAAAAAAAACGTCTAATCCAAAATTAAAATTAAATTAAGTCCATTTAGTTGGTACTAATATAGTCTATTAACATTTAGGAAGTTTAACCAATTGATTGAAAACAATCAAACCTTATTTTACTTCCGGCAAATCAATTTAAAAAGAAATAGCTATATACATATCACATATGTTTACGGCAAATAAATATTTGCTTGTCACCAATATTGCTTTATAAATAATTTAGGGTTCATACGAAATTCGAGAAGAACATAAAACTCATCGGTGTGAGATAAATCACACTGTGAACTGTGAAGCACTTGCTGGAGTAAAATAAGGACAAAATTTTCGGTCGATACCAAAAACGAGAAGAAAATAATGGTATTGTATTTCATGAATAATATTACTGAATCAAACAAACCCCTAGATTCAAGACATGAACTTAAACTAATCTCAATAAATCAAATATGAAGACCTGCTCTGATACCACTTGTTCGAATTAATTTAATTGAATTACATACACATGCTCAATAATAAAAGATTAAATCAATACTCATACTTTAGACGGAAGCAAAAAACATCTATATAAAACAGGATCTACGACATGTTTGATTTATTAAGATATGTGTAGACAATTAGGTATTAGGAATACCTGCATAAAACTTTAATGACAACCATATCAACAACGATGGTAAATAGAGAGGAGATGATCTGAAATAAACGTCAACATCAACACGGTTAGCAGCGGCTGATTTGACGGCTGATTTGGTTCTTTCTCAACCGGTACCTTTATGCCTCTAGTTCTCTTCATATGAGGAGAAGTGATAGTTTCTTCAGATGGGGAGAAGTGATAGTTTTGCCATGTACGGTGTATTGGGACCATAACCTCTTTCATATTGGATGGCCATTATGGTTTTCCATTATTCCGTTAATGGGTCATCTAATTAGCCTTTTACTTAACTTGATCACTAATATAATCAATAGCTAATATAATCAATAAATATATTTGTCCACATAATATTATTGAAATATACTAAAATATTCCAACAGTTTGATGCCCCGTAGATAAACAAAAGTATTAGGGTTAATGTACATTTTAGTTTTTTATGTTAGTTATATTGGACCTGAAATTAATTCAGAATAATAAACAAATATAAATATAATCATCAAATAAGTATGAGAATAAAATAAGTAAAAGATCAATGAACTTATCTTCTTATTTTGATGATTAATGTGGTCCACACACTACCACAAAAGTTTGAAATCACGTCCTCCAAATATAGTAAATCACATATTAACATGAAGCATGACATAGTCACGACATAGTCATTGTCCTTAAGGATTTATCCGCTTCATAAGCACAAATTCTTCAGGATTCAACAGGTCCTTCCCGAGTATAAATCATACTCGATGTGATAGAACAACATGAATTTGATAATCACAGGAGATGTAACCCAGAACTCAACCTTTCTATGAATAAAAGAAATAATTTATTTGTACTAAAATCGTAACTTTCATCGTAGTGTATAAGTGACTTGCTTGCTAATTTATATTAGGGGTGGCGAAATAATCCATTAAGGAAAAATCCATCCAATCCATCCATTAATTTATCCATCCAATCCATCCACAAAAAAATTATTTTGTAATTGGATTGGATTGGATCCATCCACCTTAGTTTCAAAATCCAATTGGATCATTAATTATAATTTAATTTTTTTACCTTCTAAATCTCTTTTTTTTTTCTTAGTAAAAAAAAAATCTTTTTTTTACCTTCTCAATTTTTTTATTTATTTTAATCTAAAGAATATCCTAGTTTTATTGTTTATAACTCAAAATTAAATATTTTCAGAAAGGTTTTATTGTTTTTTGGTTATGCTAATTGTTGGTGGCCATCGTACAACATCATTCAAGATATATATATATACACACTACCTCCGTTCCTTTTCACAAACATTATCTATTTTCTAAAAAATTGTAACAAACTTTATTTAAAAACAAATTAAATTAATTATAATTTTTCATGAAATTATAAAATATATATTATAATATTTAAATTAATGGATGAATTGGATATCCATCCATTAAAATGGTAATAATGGATGGTTTGGATGGATTTAATTTCCAACGGATGGATTTGATTGGATTTTATTTTAAGAATTTTAATGGATTGGTAATGGATTATTATAATCCATCAATTATAAATCCAAGTCCAAATCCATCCATCCATTTTGTCACCCCTAATTTATATGGGTCTCAGAAAATTCAAGCAAATCATAAACTGACGTTAAAGTAATAATAAGTATCAAGTGACAATAAAATGAAAGTTTTACCATGTCCACAAAAGAACCGTTGGAAACATTATTTCATAGATTAAATGAGGATCACACACTTTAAAATAGGATTATAAAACTTCTAAAATAATTAATATAAAAATACAACATTTTATGTGTCTGTTACTATATCACAATTAACGTTGCATCAACAATAATTGAAATGGGAATGAAAATAAACGTTAGAATAAATATTGAAATATGAAATATTAAGCATAGGTGATCAAAGTTGTCAGAATTGCGAGTTTGCTTAAAATCGAAAGAGGATAACAAGATCGCAAAATCGTAAATCGCAATCAAAATGATGGATTTTATTCAATTAAATTTGTCGAATCGAAAGGAAATGCAAGATCGCAAAATCGAGAATCGCAACCAAAATCGATGAATTCTACTCATATAAATATATAATAATATTAAATATATATTTTAAAGTGCATGTACTCAAAATACTGAAATCCTAGATGATAAATCACTAAAGCACCATCTACTTGAATAACAAAATATTTATAGCCTATATATGCTAATGCAAATCACTAGGTAAAGCCTAATTAGAGAGCATTAACAAAATAAAGACACTTTCAGTTAGAAACAGACGTGAAAACGTGAAATATTATAAAAAAATGATGATTTAACCTTTTAAACCGGGTCAAAATATTAAACTGATCAATTTTGACACAATAAACATCATCCAAAAAAACAAGTCAAAATCGATAAAATCCCTTCAGAACCGCGGATTTTACTGAGAATTTGTGGTTTTGTGCGATTTTACTAGGATTTTACTTAATTTAGGATTTTACTCAGAATTTTAATCGTTTTGAGTGATTTTACGATTTTACTCGCGAATTTGCTAACAATGCAGGTGATAGCAGAGAAACTCACAAGTTCCCTACTTTCATGACCAAATATATTTTCCTTTTGCACAAATGCCATCTTCTTATTCCACTTATGCATAAGGGTTAATTTTAAATCAGACGTATCAACGTCATCTTCTTGCTCAATTTCTAGTTTTCTACGTTTGTAATTCCATTTATTGTTCTTACTTTATTTCCCACTGATAAGAAAAGGTGAATAAGTAGTGTTTTTGGGTTTGAACTTCGACCCTGATGTCTCTTTAACTTAGCTAAATCTATGGGACAAAAAAGTGCATTCATTATATTACTTCTTGAGTTATTTTATTCATGCTTTTAAAAGTTTTTAATAATCATATATAAAATTGAAAACATACTACTGAAAAAATAAATTAAAAAAGACTTCAAGAAACTAAATAATTTAAAACATAAATATTAGTTCATATTAATTAAAAATGGTATGATCTGGTTGAATTCCGATCTGACTGGTTAAACTTTAAACCTACAAAAACACCGGTTTAATAACCGGTTGATTTTCCATTTATACCACCTCTCAGGGTTACTAAACAATAAATAATAGGGTATCTGTATCTACATACAATATACATAAACTGATCCTGACTTTTTGGAGATCCAAGGCAAAATAAAAAATTAACCCATAATATAAAAATTATTATTTTTATAAAAGAAACGTTATATATTTACCCTAAAAAATAAATAAAAACATATATTTAAAAATAGTAAGTAACACAAATAACATCAAAATTAATTGTCTAATAATTATTATTTATTGTTAATTTAATTTATTAATGTAGTTTTGATTATGTCCCAGTGTCCCACTCTATTATTGTTTTTGGCAAGCTCACTCAATTTTTTTGATGCCTACTATTTTTTAGTTGCTATTAAAAATAAATAAATAAAATTAGCAAAACTTGCCATCCGCGAGATACAAACTCGCTTCCCCCAATTAACCACAAGCAATCGCTACCACTGCACCAACAAACACATTGGTAATTAACTTCCGCGAAATATGTACTTAACCTAGTAATATATTGTGGGTATGGAAAAAAAAGAAGTGTCCCTCAATAATTTGAAGCCCAAGGTTGTAGTTCAGCCTGCACAGCCTCTGGATTGGGCCTGTACATAAAATGCATCTTCCTCATGAAAAAAGTACACGTGTACTTTTGCGTTGATTGTGATAATGCGTCATTTTAACTTAATGCAAATGTCATTTCGATTTTATATAGATGTCTTTTTGATTTTATATTTATGTTTTTTAATTATTTTGTCTGTTAAAAAATTTAATTTAAATTAAATCAAATAAACGATACGATATCAATTTTATCTCTCACATATATATTCATCAGTTACTTAAAAATCATAATTATTAAAATAAAATATCTTATATTAAATTAAATATCATAAAACTCACTATAAATATAAATTATATTTCCACAACAACTTCACAAAAAACATTATCTTCATCAATTCAAAGATAACCTTTTGTTAAAAAAAAATCAATTCAAAGATAACCTAAAAGGTATCACACTTTTTGCTTCCAATATACTATCCTACAAAAGAAAACTACAAATCTAAAACCCATTCAAAATCAAATAAAACCCGAAATGCAAAACTCATTCAAAACAAAAAGGAAGAAGATAACAGAGGCACTCCATCGACATACCCATTACCAAAAATAAATAAATTATTTGATAGATAAAAATATGCGACCTTTAAAATGATGAGCTTCTTGATTAAGACTTTTCACATAGATTAGATCATGAGAAAAATTAGGAGAAATATCATTAAATCAAATATTGTTCCTGCATTTTCAATCCGTTCACAAAATATTGACAATATATGCAATTATGAGATCATGTAATTGGGTACTCCAACCGAAGCTCCGTGTCAGATATATATCCTCATGTACATGTGTTCCATGCATTAACTCTCATGAAGGGGTCAAGGGCAAGAATATAGGGTATATGAGTTATTGACCACGTCGTTGGCGGAATTACCACTCAAGTGTATGGGAAGAAAGAATCCCACCACAAGCAGTTATCTTTGCATATATAATTAAGGAGCGTTGGGATTGGAAGGATCATCACTCATCTTAACCTAGCATATAACATATAAACTCTTAAACATTCTAGAGAACTTTATTCCCATTTCTAGAATAAGCAAGAACATCCACCAATTATAATACTTGACCCTAAATGTTGAGGCAAAATCCCAATTTGATGTTTTAAAGATAACAAACATCTTAATTATATTTTAAGTATAATTTTTGGTCATTATGTTATCTAACAAGTGCTTTTGAGTGATATTAAAAAGATAGGTTTCATTGTGCAAACCAAACAATTTAATAATCAGCTGTGAGAATGATACAAGAAAGTTAGTCATCATTCTCTGGCTCCAGCGTGGTTGTTCTTCAAAGACAAAGCACTTATTTATTTTAAGTGATAAATGAACAAGATAAATGAACACTTTTCATGAGAATATTGCACAAGATCTCTATAGCAACTTATTCCATTATGGCAAGTCAAAGTGATTAATATCTTATGAGACTTTCGATCTTGAGCCATATCACATGGAGCATGTGCAAAGAATGTTCTTTAACCTCAAGACATAATAAAATAACATTTGAATTTATTATGGAAGAGAAGAACATAGACCAATGAGGAGAAGACAACAAACTTTTAACTATGAGTTGTTATGTACTCGCAAAGGATTATTTAATGATCTTTCTCCAAGAAGTAGTAGTCATTTCTCCAACAAAGGCTACACTCTATTTTATATCAAGGATGTACTTGCAAAGTACTTTTCCAACAGTCCTTGATCAGATATAACAGCTGGTTACTTGCAAGCAAAGCTGTCCCCACACCATTCTCCCACTATTTCATGAAGTTTCTCAACACGGTTTTGTGAGAATGTTCTCTCATCATTCTCCCTGAAGCATTGTTCTCATATGACAGCAAAGTTCCAAGGCAACAGTCACACTTTCTCATCAAGTAATAGAAGTACAATGCCAGTTCATCAAGACGCTCCTCTTGGAGAACATTCTCAGAACATTCTCCAGCTTACTCCAAGTTTGTGAGTAACGGCTAGTTCGTTGTTCTCTGATTTTCTCACACATTCTCCAAGACTCCAAAGGCTCTCCAACAACTATAAATAGCATGGAATACAGCAAGAGCAAAGCAAGAGTTTGAAGCACCATTGATCATACAATACTTGTCTTTCAAGCACAAGAATTACACAAACTCTTTTTGATCTTTTTCACTCCAATCTTCACAATTGCATACTTGGATCAGCAATTCTTTAGAGTGATTTTAAGAGAGATTTTTACAGTTACTTAGAAAGCTTTATAATCCTAGTTTGGTTTG
Source organism: Trifolium dubium (assembly GCA_951804385.1). Classification (NCBI taxonomy): domain Eukaryota; kingdom Viridiplantae; phylum Streptophyta; class Magnoliopsida; order Fabales; family Fabaceae; genus Trifolium; species Trifolium dubium. The sequence goes on along the minus strand of OX638075.1, from coordinate 23,235,481 downwards.
TTGTTAAGCTTTAGATCCAACACTTCTTTGTACTAAGAAAGAACTTGCTCAAGAATACGTAACTATTGGTTGAGCAACTACCTTAGAAGGAAAGGTAAAGATCACCTTGGTGATAAGGGGAAGATAAGCTTGTGATAGGTTGACAAAGTTTTGGTAAACCCTCACTTGGTGTGGGAAACTGGACTAGCCCAATTAAGGGTGAACCAGTATAAACTCATTGTGTTATACCTCTTCATTTCATCCTTATGTTCTTGCAAAACAGACACATTTACACACACAACAATATTCTGTGAGAATATTCTTGGAACGTTCTCTGTGAGAATATTCTTGGAACAATCTTTATTTTGATTTCAGCTCTATTCGTGGCTTCAAATAACCTTCATCTCCTACTCCTCCTCATCCTCCTCCTCCTCCTGGCTTTGAGTAAACATCCATAACTAAAACATATTTGCAAAGACATACAACATCATCTACTCTTCCTCGTCCTACTGACTTTGAAAAAAATGTAATCCATGTCAACAACATAGTCACATAGACAAACAATCATTCATTATCGAATTCTATTTTTTTTATCACCGTATGCTACCTTAATTTTTCCCACAAACAAACAACCATACAAAATAATCCTTCACAATTCGATTAAGAGAGGAGGACTCACCTTAAGCAAAAACTTCTGCATATATCCTTGTAACTAAAAAACACTATAATAATACTCTAGTAATAGTTTATACAAATTCTATAATAAAGAAATATTTTATACAAATTAATTTTTTCTTCATAAGTAACAAATTTTAAAAAAATAAATAGATTCAAATGTATTATTTTTGAATAAAAGGCCAAATACATTTGATCTTTTTTTTTATAAATATAGCACTGTATTAAATTACAACATTTAAAGTACTATAAATTGACATCTTGGGTTAAGAAACCCTAGTAGCCGCCGTGCCCATCTCTCCTCACTTCTCTGATCTCTCCTAACTGCCCTCCACCCTTCCTTTCTTCCCTCCCAGGCCGACCGAGTTGTAGCCCACCCTCCCTCCTTCTCTCTCTCTCTCTCTCTCTCTCTCTCTCTCTCATGCACCCGTCATCCGCATGTAGACACTATGGTGGTGGTGCGAGGAGTGATGTTTTCCCTCCACGCCACCCTTGTCCAGATCTGTAACGGCGGAGAAGTTTGGTTCAAATTTCGTTCAATCAGAACTTAATCTATTGCGATATGGTGGTTGTTGGTTTGCTTTGGATACTCATATCATCAGGCGGGCCTAGTGACGATTCTATGGTGGTTCTATGGTTCCAAATCAAAGAATTTTTGTTTTGATTCGTCACCGCCTGGAAGTTGTTTGTGGTTCTATGGTGGAGGGCAGATTTTAGTCTGAATAAAAGGTAAAAAACATTTGACTTCTTGATTTATAAATATAGCATTAAATTACAATATTTAAAGTACTATAAATTGAGGGAATGAGGAAACACACAATAATATCAATATATAGGCCAACCCTCCTCAATTATAATACACTTCCATTCTGTTTATTTTGATATCAGCTCTATCCATAGCTTCAAAAATACCTTCATCTACTCCCTCCTTTTGGCTTTGAGAAAAAAGTCATCAATGACCAAAACATATTTGCAAAGGTATACAACCATTCAGGTTCATGTTCTCTTTCTCGTCCTCCTGGCTTTGAAAAAAAAGTCATCCGTGTCAACAACATAGTCACACATACAAACAACCATTCAAATTCTAATTTTTCATCACCATCTACTACATATACTTTTGGTAGTCATGCTCCTACAATTAGGAGAGCGATGCATATTATGCAATCCCAATTCGGTCATTATTATTATTATTATTATTATTATTATTATTATTATCATCATTATGATGGTGATGATGATGATAGTAATAACGACTGAATTGGGATTGCATAATCTCATCTCTCTCTTAATTGTTGGAGCATGGCTACTAAAAGTATATGTAGCATATATATGATGATGAAAAATTAGAATTGGATAATGAATGGTTCTTTGTTTGTACGACTGTGTTGTTGACATGAATGACTTTTTTCTCATATCCAGGAGGACGAAGAAGAGAATATGAAGTTGAATGGTTGTATATCTTTGCAAATATGTTTTGGTCATCCATGACTTGTTTTATCTAAGCCAGGAAGAGGAGGAGGAGGAGATGAACGTTTTATTGAATCCATAGATAGAGATGAAATCAAAATAAACACTAATGAGAGTGTATTATATTTGAGGAGGGTTGACCTATATATTGATGTTATTATGTGTTTCCTCCTTCCCTCAATTTATAAATGTTGTAATTTAATACTATATTTAAAAAAATAAAAAGAAGTCAAATGTTTTTTTGCTTTTTATTCAGACTGAATTTATTTTCTTTAAATTTTGTTAATAATGAAGAAAAAATTAATTCGTATAAAATATTTTTTTGTTCAAGAATTTTTATAAAATATTACTACAATATTGTTTTTTATTACAATGATATATAGGTACATAGTTTTTACTTAAGGTGGATCCTCCTCTCTTAATTGGTTTTTTTTCATACGCAAAAGTCAAGAATCGAACCTTTGACCCCCTTCTTAATTGGCCCAAGATTCTTATTACTTGGATTGATTTACTGTCATTGGTGACTACTATCATATTATATATTTAGGGTCAATTATTGTGATTGGTGGATATTCTTGCTTATTCTAAAAATGTTAGTTGGTCCAGTGGTGATTGATGTTGGAAATGATAAGGTGGACCACATTCTGATCTCCCGCAACTGCTTTTGGGAGGGGCCCTTAGTTGAGAAATGAAGTAAACCCCTTTACTACAACTTCTCACCATATTTCTAGTGGCTGCTTTAAAGTTAGTGATTTATTTGATGCTGAAACTAATAATTGGAATACTAGCCTGAGTCGTCATACTTTCAATGATAGAGATGCACATGAAATTTTGCAAATACCACTTATTGATTTTGGAAGGAAAGATGAGATTATATGGTGTTATGATAAAAAAAAAGGGCTTTTCTCTGTTAAGAGCACTTATCGTGTTTGTGTTAATGTGTTAATTAATAGGGAAGAATGGCGTGTACAACGGGATTGGAACAAAATGTGGGCACTACCAATCCCCCCAAGGTAAAACATTTCATCTGGAGACTTGGGAGGGATTTTCTCCCAAATAGACAACGCTTAGTCAGCCTTAAGAGGGGACTGTAATGAGAATTGTGTCATTTGTCAAACTTATACTAAATATAACTGACATATTTTTCTTAATTGTGCAGATAGTGTTTCTTGTTGGAAGAAAGTAAAAATTTGGGAAAAACTTGAAGCGCTTATGCAACAAGTTGATAGTTTTTCTCAATTTTTTACGAACATAATTTTTCACCTTGATCGATCACAACTAATTACCTTTTTGGTGGTTGCTTGGAGCATATGGAGGAAAAGAAATACAAAATTGTGGGACAACAAAGATGATACTATTGAGCAGGATGTCGCCCACGCTTAAAGTGTGTTATGCGCATAGCAACAAGCACAACGAATCAAATGGCAACCACCACCAGGAGGCTTCTTAAAAATGTAGCCATTTTCCACACAAGCAAACAAGTTAGTATGAGAGCTTGCATTAGAGATGAGAAGGACACTTTGTATTAGCTACATCTCATTAGCTGAGGGAGAAGCATGGGGACTTCAACAAGAAATTTTTTTAGATGGAGATGCTTGGAAACCACAAAGTGGTCTTTGAGTTAGATTGCAAGATGGGGGTAGATGATGTGCACAATAATAAACCAATACATCTGAGTATGGTTTACTTATTGATGTTCGTAGAATTTTACTTTTTAATATAGTGATTTTATAGTTGTTTTTAGTAAGCGTCAAACAAATAGAAGCGCTCATACTTTTATACGGGCTATATCCCATACTTCTCACCTTACTTCTGATATGCAATTAAAAACTCATTTACGCGAATTAAATGAGTAAACTTAAAAGGTTAATAAATTTTCCATCAAATAAATCGTTTAGAAGAATTCAAATTTATTTTCTAATAAAAAACAACATTTTTCTTTGTCTTGCGAACAAATTTTTGTTTCTCCACTACCTCATCCACTTGCTTGGTATGTTCAAATCATTTCCCCAATGAAAACTGGGTCAAATAACATCGTGACAATTGTAGAATCTAAGTTCCTTCATAAAGCTAAAGCAATGGTATTAATTCATTTTGGACATATGCTTACGTTGTCTCATCCCTATAACAGCAACCAACGACCATTCAAAACCACATAAAAAGTATAATAAAAATTAATAATAATGAAATACTTAAAGTGTCCCAAAATGTAAGAGAAAAAAACTCAAATTTTTTGTCTCAAAATATAAAAGAAAAAGTCCAAACATTTATCTTTTCAAGAAAAAATTACATTTTTTCTTACTTTTTCTATAACCAACAACTAATAAAAATTGTTTTTACATCTTTCTATACAATTTTTTTTCAAAAAAACATACTCTCAATCATTATATATATATTTTTTTTAATAAGTGTAATTTTTATTTTTTTTCTTACATTTTGAGACGGAAGGAGTACTACATAGGATCAAATCAAAGCAATGGTAGCATCTTTTGATCACACTTTAGAACATAATAACTAAATTAATTTCCATAAATCAAAATATTTTAAACTCTTTCTAGTTTCTATTATATGCAACCTTAGTATTATCAAAATATTTTTAATTACCCAAAAATGTTGCTACTATGAACAAAGGAAAAAAAGGTTAGGATCTCACCCAATTCTACCAAATAAGTGTTACCAAAGAAATCACATATTTAGTGGTGTTAAGGACATGCCACCGAAAATCAAAGTAACCCATGTGTCATTTCCATTATCATACATAATTCAAGAAACTACATTTATTTTCAATTAACATACTACCTACTACCTCCGTCCCTAATTATAAGACCTTTTTTGATCACTGCACGTACGCCAATGCACAATTTTGACCACTAATATCTTTAATTGTCTAATAGTAAAAATTATAAAAAATTGATATTTTGAAAGTACTCATCAAAACAAATCAAACAAAATCTTATATGTTAATATTTACATCTATGTCTTATTAAAAAAATACGGTTAAAACACGATAAATAAATAGTGCAATTTTGTCAAAAGGTCATATAAAAAGGGACGGAGGGAGTATATAGAAAAAACCTTTGCACAACTCAAGCTTCCACCTAACAAAAAACTTGCCACAATTTTTCATTCATGAAGCTTCTATGTTACCAAAAACAGGTTGAGCTGAAAGAAATAAGCTTAGATGACAATACTAAAGAGAACAATATATGATAGAAGCATATCACAAAGGGTAGAGGAAGGAACAATAAGAGAATTATATAGTTCAGAACTATATAGATTAATAAGTTAGTTACATGAATGAATTACCTGGCTCTGTGGGCACAAGTGCCAGTTTCAGTCTGAGATTAGGCCAGACCTTGTTTTCATCTGCTTCTCTTCTCTTTATGTCTTTGGGGGTTGAGTTCTACAGCTACACAGCTTTCTGGTACTTTTTTTCTTTTCTGCTTTGTCTCTTTGTTGTGCTAATTCTATAGGGTAGTAGTAATTGACTTGGTATTTTGATGCTTTGGTTTTTCTTGTTTGATTTTCTAGTATTACTTTCACCATGAGAAATTTTGTTTACATCAAAAGGAAAAAAAAATGTACAATACATATTTGTGAGAAGGAAAATGTAGGGAATTTTTTTCTGCTTATATTCCTGCTTCTGTTATAGATAACATATAATTTTAGGGGGTATGAACAGATTGAGATCAATCTCATAATGTAAATTCGATGAATTTTCTATTAGTTATGTAGCTAATTTTTAGGTATTGATTATTCATGTTCTAGCTATTTGGTGACAATCATGGGTTTGGTTATACCTTGGAGTTTCACATTAGCATTGGTAGATGGATACTCTGTATTGGTCAAATGCCCCATTCGTCAACCAGGAATACTGTTGATTATTGTCGTAGGAGATTTGGTATGTACTTTCTGATATATAAGTCGACTTATTATATGTTTGGATTAGCGGTGAGTTTGATGAAATCATAGTGTAACAAGATGATTAGTTGAAGCTTTAAAGTTAGCTTTTGCTAAAATACAATAGCATATGATTCCGCCAAACTCACGGCTGATCCAAAGATGCACTGATAACAATACTAGCAATCAATCTGTTAATAACTCTAATTCATTTGTTACAGGTACTATCAACCCTCACACTAGCAGCAGCTTCCTCAACAGCTAGTGTTGTAGATCTCCTGCTTCATTCTCAAGGTTCATTTTGTCCTGTAAAGCTTTGCTGCAGGTACAGGATATCTGCAGTTATGGCCTTTGTGTCGTGGTTTTTGTCCTTGGCGTCCTCTCTTTTTAACCTTTATCTGTTGCCCTCTTTGTGATTCTTATTAACTCCCCTGTAAAAATATTAGATCAATCGACAATTGGTTCTTTTGTAATATTTTTTTCCTTCTAATTATAGAATGATAAAATTCATAGTTTGTTAGTGATGTATAATTACAAAAACTCACATGTATTTGGATGGTGTTAACTGTTAAGTATAGAGAAAAATCATTGTTATGCGGTGTTAATTACAAAAGCTAATTGTTAAAACCGCATTTTCGCAATGTTATAATGTTACATTGGACAAGCAACTAACGCGTTAACTGCATCAGATACACCTAGAACAGAATATGATAAAAAGCCTACCAGACTCATGTTCAATCTGCTATTCTGAATAGAATCTGAGGATTAAAATAGATTAGTGTACAGTTTTCCGTATTTGTCAATTATTTTCACCATAAGATGCTAGTAAACAGAAGTTATTGTTCTGTTATCGCTGCATCTGAGTTTGCAGCATTTCTTTTCTCAAAGCTTCTGCCATATCCTCACTCCCTTGTCTAACATACCCATCAATAAAAGCTTCATATATTTCCGAATTCGGTTCAAAACCTTTTCCTACCATCTCAGTCTGAAGATTCAACCCCTCATCCATCCTCCCCTCAACACACAACCCTTTAATCAAAGCCTCATAACTCTTTCCCTTTGGAACCAAATCAAACTTACCAACTCCACTCCTGAAAAACTCCATAGCTTCCTCAACCCTACCCTTATCACAAAGCAACCTAACCACCATGTCAAGGGTCAATGCATCAGGCCTGAAATCTTTTCTAAACATATCCTTATAAACAAGAACAGCAGAATCAACATCCCCAATACTACAATACCCTTTAACAAGATGCTCATAAGTTGAAACAGTTGCATCAATGCCAACCAATCCCATTTCTTTGAAAAATTCCTCACCTCTTCCAACATCACCAATCTTACAAAACCCACCAATTATAGTATTATAACAAACCACATCAGGCTCAATTTCCTTCTTTCTCATTTCTTTCCACAAATTTTCACAATCTTCCATCCTCTCTCCATCACAAAATGCAGACATCAATAAACTATAGCTATAAGCATTAGGATTACAATTCATTTCACTCCAAATTTCCTCAACCCTCTGCAATAAACCATTTTGATAACAACACAACATCAATGTATTATAAGTATGCACATTAGGGTTAACAATTCTAAAACCAGAACCCCTTTTCAAAATTTCACATTTTTCCTCATCTAACCTAAAAAACTCTCTGTAAATCTCATACCCTAAATCCACCCCAAATTTTCTACAAACCCTAGAAATCAAAGAATTCAACGTCATAACCTTAGGGCTAATCCCACGTGAAAGCAACATTCTAACAATTTCAACCGAATCATCAATTTTTCTTGATTCCAAACACGCTTCAATCAACAAATCAAACACAAACGGAGCAGATCCACAATCTCGATAAGAATTAACAAGAATCTCAAAAAGCTTCAACGGCGTGGAATGTTCATCGCGGTTGAGAAGCGCGGTTCTGATGGTATTGTAAGCGTGTGAGTAAAGACGGCCACGTGCGAGGATGTGGATGATAGTAGAGTAAGAAGCGAGATTGTGATGACATAGAGATTTGGAATTTGTCCATTGGAAGAAACGAAGTGCGAGATGAGGTTTGTTCTTGAGATGGAGTGTGATTTGGGAGAAATCAATGGGGTTAATGGTGGTTGGGTAGAGGGAATGGAGAGTGTTCCAACGAGATTTTGAACGTTGATTTGTGAGGATTGAAACTGCGTTTGTTACTGCAGTTTGTTGTTGTTCTGAACAAGAGGAGAAGAAGAAGAAGAGGGTTAAGGGTTTCAGAGGTTTGTGTAGGGGTTTAGCTAGTTGAATTTGATACATCATTTAAGTGATACAAGTTGGCATAACCCGCAAACGATTCTTGCTAATTGGCGGCTTGCCTTGAGTACCACAGCATGACTTTTGCAAGCTAGAAAAAAAAGAATATATAATTATTTGAGTTGGGTGTAGAATATTAGAAAATAATGAATGAAAATATAACTAATTCTTGTTAATCGGTTTTTTCCCATGAGTGTCATTGACCAAGCTAAGTCATGGCTGGAATTTGGTATTGTAACATTAACGCATGAACACGAAACTATTGTATCAACTAACTCATAAGCTAACAACGGAAACACATAGGAAATCATATGATGAAAGTAAACAATTAAGCTGCATCTGTCAATCAATAACAATGGATCAATTCATGAAGAACTTCAATTAACATTTAAGATGATCAATTTCAATCCCAAAAACTTCCCCTAAAACATTCTACCTAATTTTCTCTCTTTCATGAGTTGGTAGTGTGAGTTTGAGAAATGAAGTGATGAAGTTGCTTACTTACCGCGAGAACACGACGGAAAACGGCGGAATGATTCGTTGTGTTGTATCAAACAATTATCGAGGCACTTCCCATATGGTAAAGACATGAGAGAGATATATAGATTCTGTAGACAAGGTTTAAGATCAATTTTAAACGGGAATAATTTATGTATCAAAAAATATAAATTCGTTTGTTTGTTTAAAAAAAAAAAAGAAGATATAAATTGTACTCTCTCCGTCTCGAAATGTAAGAGTAAAAACAAAAATCACATTTTTTAAGAAAAAGTAAAATATAATGATTGGGAATATGTTTTTTTGAAAAAAGTTGTATGAAAAGAAGTAAAAACAATTTTTATTGGTTGTTGGTTATAGAAAAAGTAAGAGAGAGAGTAAATTTTTTCTCTTACATTTTGGGACGGAATACGGAGGGAGTACCAAGTAGTAGTAATAAATTGCTTTATATTACTGATATATATTTAATGTTTTTCTTATAATAATTTTAACTATTTATTTATTTTTATTTTATTTTTCAATTCTACAATTTATCTTTTTCATATTATTAATAAATAATAGTTTTAAATATGCAAAAAGTCTTTGTATTTTGGGATCACTTGAGTTTTAATCATTGTACTTTAAAAAAATTTCAAATTGACCTTGAGTCTATTTGCTAAAAAATAGCGGATAATTTATAAGCTAGCTTATAGCGGATGAGTTTATAGCTGGCAGTTGATAAACTAGCTAGTTGAATTTGTAGTGTTTGGTAAAATTAGCGGTTGAAGTGAGTTATTGATATATTTTTTTGGTATAAAAGTGAGTTATTGATATGAAATGACATAAAAAATATATATGAAATTAATATTTAATTTTAGTCAAAAAAAAACTTTTAATTATTTTTAAGTAAGATGATAGGGGTATACTTAGAAGAAAAAGTAATAAGCTAAAAGCTATAAGCTAATAAGCTACTTGAATTAACTTATCAAAATAAGTTAAAAGCTGGTCAAAATAAGTTATAAGCTCATGTAGAAAAAAGGTTACCAAACATGACCTATTTTTCATAATAAGCTTATAAGCTATAAACTCATTTTTTGGTGTTGCCAAACAGACCCCTTGTACTTTCATTTTACTTTCATTTTACTTTCAAAAAAGTTTTTGGACTCATTTTTTCATGACATGTCATTTTTTTGATGACTTGACATTGATGAGTTCAAGGACTTTTTGAAAGTAAAACGAAAGTACAGGATCAATTTGAAAGTTTTGTCTAAAGTACATAGACTAAACTCAAGTGACATGTCATCAAAAATGGATCTATGGACCTTTTTGAAAGTAAAATGAAAGTACAAGACCAATTTAAAAGTTTTTTAAAATACAATGACTAAAACTAAGTGACCCCAAAATAATGGGATCTACTACTATTCATTATTCAAGCCTAAATAATAACTTAATAAACCAACTCATTATTTCTCTTTTCTTATCAGAACTTTGTTGGGTTAAACTTTTTTTTTTAAGATTAGAAGCTGCTTTAAAATTAGAAATAATAATAAAAGCTTTAAGAAAAAAAGTAAAAGTTATTTGGTAATTTTAGATTTTTGTATTTAAAAGTGTGGTAAATTTTTAACTAAGTTTTTCTTTTTATATATTTTGAACTTATATTTTACATAGTTTTTGCTGCACAAAAAATACAATGTCAAAAATAAAATAAAATAAAAAGAAAGGAAAAAATGTGGTAGGTGAGAATCGATACGGAACCACGCATAAGCTTGTCCAAAAGTTCTCTTTTATTTACTTTTCTTCATTAATATTAAGTCACTTAGTTTTTTAAATATTGAACTTTGAATTAAATTTTAATTTTGTGAAATTTACAATGAATTAATTTTTTGCATATATAAATATATTTTAATAAATTAGAATTAATAAAATGACATATATATATATATAAAATGGTTTGAAAAAATAATAGTATATAATACACTGAAAATATGATAGCATATAATACACACGATAGATGTATTTTTCGGACATTATTTTGACTAAACATCGATCTAAACAGATACAATTATACCCTTAAATACAATAACTAAATAATAGCTAATGGAATATTTAATCATTATCTTGTGGGTCTATAGCTGAACCGCATACACAATAGTTGGAAATACGCCAATTTTCAAACACATGACACTTCGGGAAAGAAGACGAGCACATTTTTAGTGGACAATCAGAATCTTGAGTACACCTAAACAACGCTGTGATGAAAATGAAGATAAAATGATGTTATTAAAATGAGCTAAAATATTTTGTAGAAAGGAACAAAGAAAATTTTAAAATGATAAAAAATTACTTACCACCAACGTTCATTGCAACAAGAAATAAAAAAAGAAAGACAATCATAACAGAAACAAACTTGATAATTTCAGCCATATTTTTCTCAATTTATAATACTCTATAATTTACTAAGCTCATGCTCTCCTTATATACATTATATAGCTTTTAGCACTTATAAAGTTGTTAAAAGCCTTTTTAAAATTAAAATTATTATTAAATAAAATATCTCTTAAGTACATCATAGTGTCGTTTGTCCCTTTAACTCGTTTCTCAAGAAAAAAATTGCAGGAAACACTTAAAAAATTACAAAAGAGGAATAATATTTTTGGATATCATATGACGATTAAATGTATATATTTTGACAGAGAAATCACATATTTACCTCTTTCTCTAAATATAAGATTTTGTTTGACTAAATTGTATTATTTATCTATCATGTTTTGATTGTAATTTTTTAATAATAAATAGATGTAAATATTAACATATAGATCTTGTTTGATTTTTTTATGAAGAAGCTAATGAAATTAATATTAAATAAAGTTACGCACAAGAAGTGCCTAACAAAAAAAATAAAGTTACAATAATGTGATCTTGTTTGATTTGTTTTGCTAAGTATTTTTAAAATATTAATTTTTATAATTTTTATTATTAAATAATTAAAATATTAGCGATCAAAATTGTATATTAACGTACGTGCAACGGTCAAACAAAATTTTATATTTAGAGACAGCGGTAAAAATAGTATATCTTATAGTACATCAAAGTGTTATTTGTCCCATTACCATTATAAAACACAAGTAAAAAAACAAATATGAGCTACAACACGCGTTGGGTAGAGAGCCACGCATAGAGTTGGGAATAGGCGAGGCCTACAGACTAACCTACATAGGCTCAGGTCAGGCCGGCCTATTTATGAAAAAGGTCAGACTCAGGCTTTTAAAATAGTCTCTTTATTTAAATAGGTCAGGCTTAGGCTTTAAAAAAAGCCTACAAAGCCTAACAGGCCGACCTATATACATATAATTGTTTTTTTTTCATATAAAAATATACATAATTATTAAAACTTACTTTTATATTCTATATTATAATTTATAGATTAAATGGAGAGAATAAGAAATAATAACTTCTATTAAAAATAATAGAGATAATAGCAACTAGAAGTCTCACATTGGCTATTTAGTTATAAATAGTTGTATACTACATATTTGTATATCAAGTTGTTGATTCAAGTTAAACCAATATATACAACATTACTTCATTTTTTTTAAGGTGTCATAAGTAATTCCATATGGCAAGACCCATGGAATTATTTTAAATTAAAAAAATAGATAATATAGACTATATAAAAAAATTATGTAATGTAGGCTTTAAATAGGCTATATTGTCTTTTTTTTAAAAATTAGATAATATAGATTAGATTGAAGTTTTTATATGTTTTAAAAAAAATTAAAATTTTTATATGATGTAGGCTTTTATGTAGGCTATAAGGCCAAGCCAGGCTTTAAATAGGCCAGGCCAGGCCAAAAAAATTAACTTTTAATGGACCGTAGGCCAGGCTCAGGCCTAAAAAAATTTCGTAGGCCAGGCTCAGGCCTGCCAAAGCCTGGCCTATTCCCAACCCTAGCCACGCATTGATCATGATTCATGTGTTGGTTACAAACAAATAAATTATCAGAATTATAATAAAATAGAATTAAAGACAAAAAATTATATAAAATAAAATGTGATAAACTCACTTGATTTAAGTACATAATTTAAAGGACAATAACATAAAAAATATTATACATTAGAATTTAAAGTGGAAGCAAAAATATTTCAAAAAAATAAAGTGGAAGCAAATGGAGAAATTTTAAAGATATGACAAGTGAGGATTTTAATTTAGAATTTCAACACCATAAAAAATAGGCCTCCAAATAAATTAAGAAAATACACCCATATAAATTAAAAAAAAGACCTTAACTCGGAGGGTTTGGTTGAACGGTTGAGGCTCATCCTCCCTTAACTAAGGGTCGAGAGTTCGATCCTCGCATTGAGTACAGAGCAACTTTAAATTTCTAGACAAGCTATCTCACCCTTTGAGGTTGCTCAAATCTAACGAAAAGAATAATCACTGCGTTCGGCATTAGACACCTTAATCTCAACCAATAAAATTAAGTACAAACTATGAACTGCGTACATATTCAAAAAATATATATAAATATAGGTCCGTATAAAATTGCGAAAAAAGTTGTCCCCCTCATAGACTATAAACATAACTAGGTCTGTGTGTTAAAAAGTTTTTTTTTGTTTTCAACAAGTAAAAATGAATATATATATATATATATATATATATATATATATATATATATATATATATATATATATATATATATCTATCTCTATCTCTATCTCTATTATATACATTACAATAGTTCCACGGAGCTATCTCATGCATTCTCAAGAAAATTTGCTTATGTGTCATTCAATTAGAGCTTCTCTAAGATTTTTTTAAATATTTTTTTTAGATATTTTTTTAGCGTAATTCAATTGTATTCTTAGCATGTTTTTTTTTAGATTTTGTTTTGGGAATAAATATAAATATACAAAATTTCATTTTTTAGGGTAATTTAGTTGCATTCTTAGAATATTTTTTTTAGATTTTGTTTTGAGAATAAATATCTTTGCAGTCCCTATAAATATACAAAATTTCATTTTTAGTCCCTAAAACAATTTTCAGCAGATTATGATCCCTCAAATATTTCCTATCATGATTTTTTGTCATTATTTTGTGGGAGAGGTTCTTATCTCTATCATATACATTACGATAGTTCCACGGAGCTCTCTCTTGCATTCTCAAGAAAATTTGTTTATATGTCATTCAATTAGAGCTTCTCTAAGATTTTTTTAATATTTTTTTAGATATTTATTTTAGCGTAATTCAGTTGCATTCTTAGCATGTTTTTTTAGATTTTTTTTTTTTGAATAAATACCTTTGTAGTCCTTATAAATATACAAAATTTCATTTTTAGTCCCTAAAAATATTTTCAGCAGGTTATGGTCCCTCAAATATTTCCTATCATGATTTTTTGTCCTTATTTTGTGGGAGAGGTTCTTATCTCTATTATATATATTACGATAGTTCCACGGAGCTCTCTCATGCATTCTCAAGAAAATTTGCTTATGTGTCATTCAATTAGAGCTTCTCTGAGATTTTTTTTTATTTTTATTTTTAGATATTTTTTTTAGCGTAATTCAGTTGTACTCTTAGCATGTTGTTTTTTAGATGTTTTTTTTTGGGAATAAATACCTTTGCAACCCTATAGATATACAAAATTTCATTTTTTAGGGTAATTCAGTTGCATTCTTAGAATGTTTTTTTCTAGATTATTTTTTGGGAATAAATACCTTTGCAGTCCCTATAAATATACAAAATTTCATTTTTAGTCCCTAAAACAATTTTCAGCAGGTTATGGTCCCTCAAATATTTTCTATCATGATTTTTTGTCCTCATTTTGTGAGAGAGGTTCTTATCTCTATTATATACATTACGATAGTTCCACGGAGCTCTCTCATGCATTCTCAAGAAAATTTGCTTATGTGTCATTCAATTAGAGTTTCTCTAAGATTTTTTTATATATTATTTTTAGATATTTTTTTTGGGTTAAATATATTTTTGGTCCCTATAAATATATCAAATTTTGGTTTTAGTCCTTATTAAATTTTTCTTCGACTTTTAGTCCCTATAAAATTTTTCATCTTCACTTTCAGTCCCAATTTTTGAATCAACTCATATATAGCCTTTCTATTTTTTTAATGAAGTTGTGCACAAATGTGAAAAATATTACGATAATTTCTCCCTAAATAAATTGAAATTTTTTAACCAAACATAAATTAAATATGAATTTTAAACCACAAAAATTTTAAAAATTCATATTTAATTCCTATATTGTTAAAAAATTCTAATTTTTTTAGAGAGATCATTATAATTTTAAAAACTTTTCTGCAAACTTTTTATTCAAAAATATGAATTCTACTTATGAGTTTACTTAATATGAGGGATCAAAAGTGAAGATGAAAAATTTTATAGGGACTAAAAGTCGAAGAAATTTTTTAGAGGGACTAAAACCAAAATTTGGTATATTTATAGGGACCAAAAACATATTTAACCATAAAAAGATAAATTATGAGAATATTTATAGAGACCAAAAATATATCACAATGTGGGAGTTTTGTGATATATTTTTTTGGTAGATCGGAAAGATAAATTGCTCCCCCTAGAAATTGATCCCTGGACCTCTCCAACCCATACGTCCCTTAGCTCATACCACCTGAGTTATGTTACGGGGACAAAGTTTTGTCATATTAAGAATTCTAAATATTCAAAATTGTTTTATTAACATTCAACTTTTAACTTTGTAAATAATATTTTGTCAAAAAAAAAAACTTTGTAAATAATATTTTTTTAATATAACTTTTATTTTTATTCAATGTTATTTATACGATTCTGAATATATTTATTCTAAATTTCTGTCAAAACAATATATTTACTTCAACAATATATATTTAAATAACTCATAAAATATAATATCTCAAATTCACACCAATATAGTGTGGTACAAGTGGTAGATATTTGGGTCTCTTAACCATTTTGTCCCGAATTTGATCCCTAGCCGGTGCGTATGGAGAAACATTTGTTAGAAGATGTCAACCCCTTAAATGGATTCCAGTTATCTCGAGTGGATTAATCTCTGCAATTGCGTGCGAAGGATACCTTTGGTTTACCAAAAAAATATCTCAAATTCACTATTAAATATTAAAATAAATTTAAAATAATAATTTAAAATAAATTAATAAATAATATTAAAAAGAAAATAATCCCGTGCACGGCACGGGCTAACATACTAGTATATATATATATATATATCAAAATAGTCTCAACAATATAAAATGTGCCTAAAAAGACTACAAAAATTTATAATAAAGTCTAACAAACACAAAAATAGCAACATATTAGTCAAATACTCAAACAAAATAATGAATTCGATCACCAACTGTGAAAATTTGCAACTAAACTCAAATTCTTCGTCTTTAACCATCAATAAAAATAAAATTTAATCTTTTCCAACAAAATAATTAAATTGAATAAAGTGTTTCATTGAACTCTGAAAATCCACCAAAAATTTGATGACAATTTTAAGAAATATACTAAACCCCTATTAAATAATAAAATAAATTCATCTCCAGTGGAATAAGTGAATTGTGTATTAAAAAGTTGTCCCCTTACCGCTTATATAAGTCTGATATTAATATAGGCAAAAAAAAAAAACGGCCACATATAAATTATATAAAAAAAAACCTGTGTAAATTAAAATAAACAGAGTGTACCAAAAAAATAACAGAAGTTTTATATTAATATATGAATATATGCCACGTGTAAATTACAAAAAGGACCCTTATCATTTTTTTTTACAAAGTCAAATAAAAATTCCCATACTAACATTCGATTAAAAATATATCTCCTGTATGAGTTTTAAAAGAAATGCCCTGCAAACAAACACTTTTTTTAAGCAATCACATGTTCTATAGTAAAATCAATATGAATTAACAACATCCCAAAGTAATTTTTGAATAAAGTTTATATTATGTAATACTACCTCCGTTCCTTTTTACTTGTCGTTTTAGAAAAAAAGACGAAAATAGGAGGGGCTATTTGTCCATCTTATTTTCCTATTATGCCCTTTTTCAAAATATGTATCATATTTTTAATCCACCAATAAATTCCTACTTTATTTATTTCCAAAATAATTGTAACAAACTTTATTTAAAAACAAACAAATTTGTATACAAAAAAAAGATTATATTGCTTCAAGAAAAAAATTATACAAAATTTAGTCAATAAAATAAAATAGGAAAGAGGGTATAATAGGCAAAATATAACCTAAATTGCCAAAACGACAAGTAAAAAGGAACAAATATATTTTTCTAAAACGACAAGTAAAAAGGAACGGAGGTAGTAGTAAACATCAATAATCTTCAAATAAAATAGTTTATATTCACGTACAAACATAAAATAAGTTATTTTATAAAAAAAAACATAAAATCAATTACTGTATATACATGATTAAAAATATGGACTCATTTGAATATATATAATATATATATATATATATATATATATATATACATATTTTAGGTTATAGTTTTTTCTGTCAACTATGTGTATAGTTCTACTTCTAGACCGCCTAAAGACCCACGAGATAAATAGTCATTTCATATTAAGCACGTATTCAACATTTTTTACGTTGTGATTAAGCATGACATCGTCAAAGATGAATGACATTGACAACCTTCTTTGCAAGGCTCATCATTCATCATACCATTACCAATTCAATCAAACAATATCAGATTAGTCGAGGAACATTCTAAGTTGAAACTAAACAAGCAACACAACTAGCAGAGTTTCTTTTGATAAGTTTACTACTCAACAAATAGGAGTCTTCGTTCACCCAACCACTTTTCGAACGATATATCCATGTGAAATTCCCCGTTGTACGCGCCATTGGGTACAATTGTATCTTAGGACAAATTGCCTTAAATTCTTTAGGAGTAATCCCTTCAAGAGTACATCTCAAAATGAAGTAGCACAGGTAGATATATATAGTTATTGTAGAACTTAAAAACTTCAATATTCACTGTATATATATTGTTAGTTGCAAAGTGTATCTCATATATTGATCATCATAGCAGTGTGCCTTATATAGCTCCACAACACATTACAAGACTCACACGTGCAAGTTAACTCAACTAGACTTAAGTGCTTGCTCGCTAAGCCACGCCTTGCTCGCTGAGCCACCAAACTGTGTAATACAACTATGAACTAGAACACTAACAAACTCTCCCTTAATCTGGACAAACTATACATTCCATATTACAACACTGATCTTAAAAAGAGAATATTAAAGATAGTACACTTATTACTCAAAGATACAAATGGAGAATTAAGGTTTGTAACTTGTAATGTCACATACTCCTAACTCAGCTCTTAATCTGATAAAAGATTCCAGCTTTAAGGGCTTAGTCATGATATCTGCAATTTGCTCATTTGTGCCACAGTGAACCAGTTCAACAGCTCCATCCTTTGTTAGATCTCTCAGAAAGTGAAATCTAACATCAATGTGTTTGCATCTTCCATGCAACACAAGATTCTTTGACAATTTGATTGAGGAGCTATTATCACAGTATATAACCACACCTGTTCCTTGTTTCTGTCCCAGTTGGTGTAGTATTCTTGTTAACCAAACAGCTTGACATGCACAAGATGAAGCAGCTACAAACTCTGCCTCTGTAGTGGACAAGGTCACTATGGCCTGTTTTTTAGAGGACCATGATATGGCTCCTGATCCCAGTTTGAATACATAGTCTGATGTGCTCTTCTTGTCATCCATATCTCCAGCATAATCAGAATTAGTCTACCCCTTCAATTCTTGTCTTGAGTTTTCTTTCTTGTACAGCAAGCCATATTCAATTGTTCCCTTAAGATACCTCGGAACCCTTTTTGCTGCTGCCATGTGAATTTTTGTCGGTATTTCCATATATCTAGCAATAAGACATACTGAGTATGCTAGGCCAGGCCTTGTAGCTAACAAATACATTAAGCATCCCACTATTTGTTTGTATTTTGTTGCCTCTACAACTTTCCCTTTTTCATCTTAGGTTAGCCTTGTTCCAGGGACTGTAGGACTACACACCATATTGCAAGCTTCCATTCCAAATCTCACAAGCACTTCTGATGCATATTTGTGTTGACTTATGAAGACAGTTTCTTCATTTTGAATGACTTCAACACCAAGAAAGTAGCCCATCTTTCCCAAATCTGTCATGGCAAAGTTCTTTCTCATGGTATGTTTGAATTCTGCAGCTAATTCTTCATTGTTTCCAGTAAAGATTAAGTCATCCACATAGAGACTAACAATTAGTATCTTGTCATTGATGTGTTTAACAAACAGGGTATGATCATAGGGGCATTTTATGAACTTGTGTTGGTGAAAGTATGATTCAATCTTGTTGTACCATGCTCTAGGGGCTTGCTTTAGTCCATATAAAGCTTTGTTAAGTTTAAACACTTTGTCACTCCCCTCTTTCTGATATCCTTCAGGCTGATCTACACAAACATCTTCATTCAATTCCCCATGCAGAAAAGCACTTTTAACATCCAATTGGTACACTTCCCACTTATTGTTTGCTGCAAGTGCTAGTACTGTTCTTATGGTGTCCCATCTTGCAACTAGGGCAAAGACCTCATTGTAGTCTATTCCATATTGTTGTGAATAGCCCTTAGCAACCAATGTTGCTTTATATTTTTCAACTTCTCCATTTTCATTCAATTTTGTCTTGTAAATCCATTTAACACCAACTCTCTTTGCTCCAACTGGCAGATCAACAAGTTTCCATGTATTATTCTTTTCTATATATTCCATCTCTTGATCCATTGCATTTCTCCATACTTTCAGTTTTATAGCTTCATCATAGGTTGTAGGATCAGAACTATTTGAAAAAATGGCAAAATTGTGCAATGCATTTTCCTCATCTAACTATTCACCAGATACAAAGTCATCTAAATAACCTGGTCTCCTTGTAACTCTTGGTTGTAGTGTAGGTGTAGGTTCCTCTTGTTCTTCTTCACTTTCACTATCTTCCTCCTCATCATTGCTTTCACTTTCATTATGGTTTGCAATGTCTTATGTATCTGTGAGTTCTATATATTCCCCTAACAAGTCAAGATTTTCATTATCATGATTGTTATCTTCTGTGACTTCATTCACACCATCATTTTCATCTTCACTGTGGTGAATAGGGGATTCTGCAGTAGCCTTTGCAGACCAGTTCCATTCCTTGCTTTCTTCAAATATCACATCCTTGCTGACAATTATTCTTTTAGTGGTTGGATTGTACAGTTTGTATGCTTTGGACTCATCACTCAGTCCTAGAAACACACACTTGATGCTCTTGTCATCCAACTTTTTCCTGTTGGCATCAGGTATGTGTGCATATGCTACACAACCAAATATCCTAAAATGATGGACTGTGGGTTTGTTGCCACTCCAAGCCTCTTCTGGAGTTATGTATTTAACAGATAAGGTTGGGCTTCTATTGAGAACATATGTGGCCCATTTCAAAGCTTCAGGCCAAAAACTCTTTGGTACATTTCTTCCAGCTAGCATACATCTCACCATATTCATAAGAGTTCTATTCTTTCTTTCTGAAACCCCATTTTGTTGTGGTGTGTAGGCAGTGGTGAGTTGTCTTTTAATGCCTTGTGAGTTACAGAACTTGTTAAAGTCATCAGATATAAACTCTCCTCCTCTATCTGTTCTGAGACATTGAATGTGTTTTCCTGATTCCTTTTCCATAAGAGCTTTGAAGTTTTTGAATGTAGCAAATACACTTGCCTTGTCTGTTAAGAAATATACCCATGTCTTTCTACTAAAGTCATCTGTGAATGTGATGAAGTATTTATTGCCACCATTAGAGATAGGATTCAATGGCCCACACACATCAGAGTGTACTAACTCAAGTTTCATACTTGCTCTCCATTTTGATTTCTTAGGGATGTTAGTTCTATTCTGCTTGCCAGTCATACAATCATAGCACACTTGCTCTACTTCTTTCAATTCAGGTAGTCCTCTAACCATTTCCTTCTTAGCTAATGTGTTCAAACCCTTAAAATGAAGATGGCCATATCTCTTATGCCACAGTATGGTGTCACTTGTTTTTGCAGAATTTGTGTTTTTCAAACACATTGTCTTGTCAGGATTTGAAGCTTTCAAGCACATTGGAACTATGACTTGTGCACATATCACAAACATTCTATTAGGGGACATTTGTGTAGACATTATCATCCCCTTGTCTTCATGATAAACTTTGCAAGTATTTTGTTTGAAGACAATTGCTAAACCCTTCTCTTGTAACTGACCTATACTAAGCAAATTGTTTCTTAGGCCAGGAAGATAATACACATCACTAATCACATGAACAAGTCCTCCTATGTGTAATTTCAATTTACCCTTGCCCATCACATGCATCTTTGAATCATCCCCTAATTTCACAGATTCCCTAAAATCTTGATCAAAATCAAATAACCATTTTTGAGTACCAACCATATGGTTACTACAGCCTGAATCTAAGTACCATAGCTCATCATAAGCCTGAGTGTTTGATTCGTTCTGAGCCATTAGAAGGATTTCATCTGTGTCATGAAATGCTGCATAATTTGCATCAGTCTGTCCCCAACTTGGACATTCATACTGAAAATGGCCAGTTCTATGGCATTTATAGCATTCAACATCTTTCTTGCTGAAAGATTGTCTACCACGACCACGTCCTCTATATCCACCACGTCCTCTTCCACGAACAGAGCCTCTCCCTGTGTCACTGATCTTTAAGGCTTGTTCTTCCTCTCTTTCAGTTTGCCCTTTCATGCGTTGTTCTTGAACCATTAGACTGTTTTGCAACTCATCAATGGTGAGGGAAGTAACGTCATTAGATTCTTCAATTGAACATACCACGTAATTGAATTTTGGAGTTAAAGAACGCAAAATCTTTTCAACAACAGTTGTGGGATTTGCAGGTTCACCATATGCTGTCATCTTGTTCACAATGGACAAGGTTCTTGCGAAATATGAATCAATGGATTCACCATCTTTCATGCCAAGAAGCTCAAATTCACGATGAAGAGCTTGTAATTGAGCACGCTTGACCTTTGTAGATCCTGCAAATTTCTGTTTCATGGAGTCCCAAATATCTTTTGCTGTGGTCTTCACAAGAATCGTTTCCATGATCGTTCTGTCAATTGCTTGAAACAGATAATTCTTTGCTCGCAAATCTTGATTCTTGCTTTCCTCTGCTGCAGCTAGTTGCTCAGCCGTGGCATCTGGTGGTGCCACCACAACTCCATTCTCAACGTTGGTCCAGTAGTTCTTGGATCTGAGTAGATTCTCCATCAACATCGCCCAATGATCGTAATAACCATCGAAATGAGGAATAGCAGGTTGGACGAATACATTGTTCTCCGCCATGAGTAAAGAAGAAAGGTGATTGATGAAGAAGAATTGTGCAACGAAAAATGGAGAAAAGAAAACGGTTGTAACTAACTCTGAATTCGCGCGCCAAAACTGCGTTTTTGGTTTTCTATTACAGGTTCCTAGAGAGGGCCTATAATACCACTTGTTAGTTGCAAAGTGTATCTCATACATTGATCATCATAGCAGTGTGCCTTATATAGCTCCACAACACATTACAAGACTCACACGTGCAAGTTAACTCAACTAGACTTAAGTGCTTGCTCGCTAAGCCACGCCTTGCTCGCTGAACCACCAAACTGTGTAATACAACTATGAACTAGAACACTAACATATATATATATATATATATATATATATATATATATATATATATAATTCGTTGACTCTAGGAGTAATTCTGAGATGAGTTACTCCACTTAATATCTCATTATTCACGACGAATTTCACCGATCCAACCGTCGATTAACATCATTATATATCAATGATCAACTGCACATATTTTTAAATAAATTCGAAATTTATAGCTATGTCATCTAAGCATTGACATTTACTTGTGTTTTTTAAAAGTTTATTGTACGTTTATTTGAAATTACTTAATGATTTTAAAATTTTATAAAAATTTGTATAATTGATCCATTCAATAAACTCTTAATTAGACGGTCGGATGATTAGTGAATTTATCTTGAATAATATAATGAAGTATTAAACGTACAATAAAGAGAATCGACCAATAATATTATTATGAAGTCTATAAAGAGAATCCAAACACCGTTTTAACATATTGAAATCATGTTCAACCACGATAACATGAGCTTCAGAGTTTGGTTCTCAGTTCTCACATACATTTGGTATATATGTTAAAACTGCAACATCAATTAACATATAGATATAGAACAACTAGTTGTTAACATTATTCTAGCAATATATGCATTTGGAGAAGAAAAAAATCAATTCTTTTTACATAAGTAAAGTCAATAATTGGTTTATCATTTTCTACATGCATGTATAATTTCTCTTAACATGTTTAGTTCAATAAACATATATATCCTAGTTTTCATTATGTTTTAATAAACGTTAAAATAAAAAGCATTAAAATATAAGAGATATAATTAAATTTAAGTGTGAGAAAAATCGTAAGTGTAATGATATTATGACATTGGTATAAACTAGTATATGCTTAGAAGTAACATCAAAATTATTTTTCAACATAACGCTAGAAAACAAAATGTGGTATGTCTAAATTGAAGATGAAGAGATAAGAGATAAGAATACAATAACCAAATGATTGTTGATGATTTTTTTTAGCAGAATCTTATGGGCACATAGCTCAAAGCCTCAAACACATACACATATGTTGGAAATACCAAAATTTTGAAATGTATGACACTTCGGTTTCAATTTCAAATAAAAGTTGCATGTATCTTGTGAACACTCAGAATCTCGAGTACACTTAATAAACGCTGTAATGAAAATGAGAATAAAATGATATTGTTAAAATGAGCTAAAATATTCTGTAAAAGTAACAAATTAGGAAGTTTGAAAATGATAAAAAAAGAATTACCGTCAACATTCATTGCAACAAAAAATAGAGAAAGAAAGACAGTCATAACAAAAACAAATTTGATAGCTTCCCCCATATTTTCCTCCCTGTGTGTTAAAAATAGAATATGGTTTTATATCACTTTATAATTTACTAAGTTCATCCTCTCCTCACATACATTATATAGTATTTAGTGCTTTTTGTTTTTGACGAAGATGTGCATTTTGATAGTATTTAGTGCTTAGCTATGAAACCTTGATACTTGATACGATACGGACACGATACGATATGGATATGGCGATACGATAAAATTTTAAAATTTAAGATACGATATGGTTAGGATACTTTAACAACAAATTAAAGATTTAAATGCAAAAGAAGTGAATTACATATTTTAAGTATTATCCAAATAGCGAACATGCACATCTCCACTAATGTTCTATAATCTTGTCGCTTTATTCCTATATTGTTCATCTTTCTTTGATAAGAGTTAAAAATTTGTATAATCATAAACCAAATTTTTAGCACGTTTGGATCTATTTTATTTATTTTCAAAGAATGAATAAAATATAAAGATCGGTCACTTCTCTCATACGTGTCGGAAAGTATCAGAAAAGTATCGCAGAAGTGTCGACATTTTTTTTATTTAAAAAATAAAATTTAAATATCTAATTTGATACTTCCCCGATACGTATCAAAAAATATCTGACACGATACTTAATCAATTTTGAAGTATCGAGACTTCATAATTGCTTAGTGTTGTTAAAAACCTTTTAAAAAATTAGAATCACTATTGATCATCTCTTAAGTACATCATAGTGTTGTTTGACCCTTTAACTCACTTAATTAGTACGGAAATCACATACGAAACTTAAAAGATTAAAAAAGAGGAATAATCTTGTTGAATATCATGTAATTTTTTTATATCGAAAGATAAATACTTCTATTAGGATTTGAATCATGAACCTCCTCTACCCAATCCTCATGTGATAGTAATTACATCAAAGAGTTGTTTGTTTCATTACCATTATAAAATTACTTTTACTTTTTAATTTTTTTTTCTATTATTATTAATTAGGTTTTCTAAAATCTGTTACGTTATTATTTTATAGAAAAAATTATTATTTAAAAAAATGGAAATAATTTTTCTTTAAGTAATTGCAGATCCATTTACTATAGATTAAAATAAAAATAATTTTATGTACCAAAAAAAAATTGATATAATTTTTTTAAAAAAATTTATAAGTCATTTTGTGAATATAAATATCTAATCAATATATATTTTAATTTTCATAGTTTAAAGTTCAACAAAACTAAAATAAAATCATACTTTTATAAGTAGGTTTCTATTATTTTTATAAATAAAAAAAATCAATGCACCATTAATTAACTTTGTATTTAAGTCAATACTTGGAAGGAGCAAGCCCATTTTAAGATACACGCAGCACTATTATTTTTTTTATATAATTTTAAATTTCTGAACACAAAAGTGCATATGTTTTTTAAAAAATTTGTAGATAAGAAAAAATCTTGCTTGATTTTTTTGTTCAACACAATAACAAGCCCAATTTGGACATTATCAAACCAAATTTTGTTCATGTAAAACCAAATATATCAAATAATCTTAGTAATTATATTTCTGACAAAAATTAAGTTGATAAATCCAATTTCCATTCATGATGAAAAAATATTAGACATTTAAGTGAGGTCCAAGGGCCTCTCAAGAAGAACACTAGAGAACTAGTTACTCCAAATGTGCAAAGCAAAGAAACTAAAAAAATACATGGTGAATGTCTTGAAAAACATTAACTTTAAGCTACATATAATTAATAAGATAAAACAAATAACTTTAAAATTAAATTGCCTACAATGTACTATTAATCTATTATTGAGCATTTCAACTTGAGAGCTTGTACATGCTAATTAAAAGCTTACCTAAAAACCTAAGCTATACTTTATACATAAAAGGCTTGTATTTATGAAATGCTTCATGCAACCCATGAATGGCTGCACTTGCTGCAGCTAATGACACTACCATAAAAATAAAGTTCAAAGCTTGAAGTCCAAACCATTTGATTGATTTTCTCCTAATCTTTTGTTTGGTAATAAACATTGTAATTGGAAAATATATTGTTAATGGCCAATATCCCATTGCTCCAAGAAGGGCAAGCATTTCATTGAAAAAGGGCATTGCCATAGCCAAAATTGTGATCAGTATGACAAATATTGTCCTCCAAATGATCCTAAAAAAATTAAAGTTGCACTTCATTTTGCCAATGCCAATTGAGTACTCTTTACTTATAAAACTTGATTTTGACCACCTTTGACCAGCCAACAATTCAACCACACAAAAAATAGGTTGGACAATTACCTGCATTAATTCTTCAAGATCAATTGTTTACTTCTATAGCATTACAAAGAACAAAGAGCTTAACTAAAAAATTAAAATGTCCATGTTTATTTACTAAACACTTCATTCATGAAAATAACTAAATTACCCTAAGTAAACATATATGTTATGTGTGCCCGTGAGTTTAACTCAGTTGATAGGGATATCACATTTTATATGCATGCAGAAGTTGAGGTTCGAACTCCAAACATTCCGATACTTATTCATTTTTAAGGTGAAATTTTAGTCACTAGATTGCTTGACTATAAAAAAAAAACATATAAGTTAGCTTCATTTAATTTTCAATGAAAATTTGTTTCATAAAAGAAATTAATTGAATGGTATATTGAGAATGATAATATTAGACAATATTCTAGTAAATCATAAGAAGTGAATGATAGTAAAGAATTCAAAGGGATAGTCTGAAACCTGATATGCTCCAACCAAATGCACAATAAGGAAGACATTGGCTAAATCAATAAGCCAAAAAGGCTCTTTAAAGCCAGAACCCATTAAGATGCTTCCTGGAGTGTTTGACCCAAATGCAGCATAGCCAGAGCAAGCACATAAGAGGAAAATAATTGTCATTGCAAACATTCCTACTGTGTTTGCCTTCTTCATCACTTTATTTTCTGGTGGTGGTGACTTTAATGAATCCTATTTTTTATAGTACACACATAATAATTTAGTGTCAGTATCATATTGGTGTCGATACGACGTGTGTCTGACATCATAACACGCCTAATCCGAAAATTGACCTTAGTAATAATAGTTTATTCAATATAATACCTGAATATCTATGGCTATTTGAGAATAGCTGCTAGCAAGTGCAACATTTCCTAAAGCAATGAGCATATTCCACAATTTGTCTCCTTTATATTGCTCCTTGCTTATTCCTATTAAAGTGGTACTCTTTCCTTTCCCTGTTTCAATTTAATTTCCCCCAAATTATATCCACCCTACTTACCATTAACAAATTACTCATTTTATATGCTGGTTATTATTATCATGAAAATTATCATGTGTCATTACTCAAATTTATATAGAATTCATAATGTCTAGGAGAAACCAACTTACTTCTTCCGTCTCAAATTATAAGAAATTTTTTGTTATCATCGGTACCATTTTAATTAATAATAATAAAAAAATTAATAATAAAAAATTTATAAATGACTAAGGAGAAGGTAAAATTAACCTTGGATGACGATAGCAAGAGAAAGTCCTATACCAATAAATGCATAACCAAAAGATGTTGCTGCTGCTATGATTGAGAGCCATGATAAATTGTGAAAATTTGGGATTTGGGACAAAAATATTTCAATAATTCCCAAACCAATCATGTATGGATTATTAGAAAAATGGCATGTATCTTCAGTTCCCCATTTGTGGAAGCAATTAATTTTTCGTATTGACCTGAAACATGCAACATTTTCTGTTGGAAAGTAAGAATCCCCAATGAGAAATTTGAGGAGATTAATATTTTAAGGTAACTAAGATTAATATTCTATAACATATGTTTTTCATACACATATCAAGTGATAAAAATGTTAAAAAACTAAGAATTCAAACATCTACTACTTATGTCGCATCATGTTGATCATCATGACAATTTAATATATATATATATATATATATATATATGGAGTCATAAAAGATGAGTAAAGAACGAAAACATTGAATAAACACGTGTTCATCTTGATGAGTATTGTCATCTTTGTCTGTCAATATGCCGGGTTGTTAAGAATGATTTGGTTAAATGTTAGAGGAGTAAGAGACTATAGAGTTTGATTAACCAATAAAAGAAGGAGAACAAAATCATTCCCAACAACCCTATTGGGCCTAAATCATTATGTTATCTTTTTTTTATTGGTTACTTAGGCTCTATAGTCTCTTACTCCTTTAACCTTAAACCAAGTCATTTCCAACAACCCTATTGACAGATAGAGATAACGATACTCACCAAGATGAAACCCTTTGAGCTTTTTTTAAAATGAATTTTTGTAGTGTATTGATCTATGAAGCCCAGATACAGACACTGACATGAGACACGATACAGACACCGACACGGATAATTTTTTTGAGAAAATAGTATATTTCAATGTAATTGTAAGTATCTTAGTGAGAATTTTTTTTAACCATGAACAAATTTATTTCTATCATTGAATCAAATGAAATGTGATGTGACATTTTAATTCAATGATAATTAATCTGATAATAAAAATAAATTTCTGCATGATAAAAGATTTATCTCACTTAAACTACATGTCTAGAGAAAGTCATAATTTTGTCACGTGAACTTAAATTAATTGGTAAGACATGTATTATATATGCAAGGATGGAAGTTCAACTCGAGACATCACATTTATCTATTTTTAAAATAGAATTTTTAGTTACTAGACTATTTGAACTCTAAAAAATGAGAAAGTCATAATTTCAAAAATAAACTAAAAGTACATAATAAAATAACTTACACCACGCTTGTAGATGTAGTTATTGTGTATCCAATTGCTGCTCCACTAAGGTTAGCTTGCACAAATCAAATGCATTTTACCACCTAATAATTAATGTTGCACAAAATAAATTAATATATACACACATAGTAATTATAAAACTCATTTTGTGTGACAAGAAGCATAACATGAGATTTTGGTACCTAAGATTGTTTTGACAGCTTCCATGTAAGTACGATTCCTCTTGCCAGTTACAGGATCAGGTGTTCTGTAACAATCTGCTAGAAGATTTAAAGTGTAGAGTGTAACAACAGCTATCACTATTATATATGAAACACCAAGGATCCATCCCAATTGAGCCATCACCCATGGCAATGTCAGCACACCAGCACCAATCACCGCTGTTATGATATGCGCGCTTGCGGTCCATGTTGTCCCTTTAGTGATTTACGAATTGGACAAAAGACATGGTATCTATTTCAGTCGCTAATTTGAACAACGACTAATTTTTATAATATAGCGACCGAACATATAATCTCTATTGAACATTTTTTTTAATAATGTAGTTATAAAGAAAAAAATCAAAAATGAAAATAGTGCATATTTAGAATTCAGGATGAACTTAATGAAATTACACGAGTGGTGATTTTGCTAAAACTCTAAATTATTTCGTAGAGGAAATTATTTAGATTAGGTTTTGATTTTGTATATTCACAAGTAATTATAATTGACCATGCATGAAAGAAGTATATATATGAACCTGTTCGTTTTGGTATGCCATCATCATCAACAAGTGCACCTTCATTTTGTATCTCATCCATCTCCATATACTCTTCAAAGTTGAATTGAACTTCAGGTAATAATTTTGATTATCTTGTTTGTTTTGTTTTTAGTTGTATGTTGTCTGATGTTTTTTTTATTTTTTTAGATTCTTTCTGGCACACCTCGTGTCAGTAAGGACTTTCAGTATTTGATTTTCAGTTTGTTAAAAAAAAGACTACTCTTCAAACAAAAATAAAAATAAATCCAGGTGTATTCTTTTGATAGGAATGAAAATTTCAAAACAATAAATCAATATGAGGAAATTAAGGGGGGTTTTCTGTTGTTAAATTGACACGTCATACCAGATTTCTAGCATTGCTTGACATTGTCCTTCTAATTAGTTAAAGGAAGTGGTCTAGTCTAGATTTACAGTCAACTGTACCTTAATTAATTTCTTTTAAGAATAATTTAGGGATGCATGCCAAAGATGGTTAGTTTTAAGGGCTTAGAGAGGGAAATGATTTATTATTTTTTCAAATAACTTAATTAATTAGTTGTTAAAAGTTCACATTTTAAACGTGATCAAGTGAAGTATTTCGAATTTCAATCTCAATTTTTATATATAAAATATGATATTTCTAATTAATTAAGATTCCAACACTTAATTAATTTATTCTTGACAAGTAGTCTACAAAACATAAATCAATACACTATGAAAAAAAAAACAAAAACTAAAAGAGAATAACATTAAACTTTCATTTTAATCATGCATGCATGTCGTTGTTACTAGTTAGTAAAATAGTTACTAGAGCAGAAGAATTTAATGAAAAGTAGTATCAACTTAACGAAACAAATGACTCGGACTTAAGTCATTAAATTTAGTCAAGTGGTGAGGGATTTGAGTAGTACGATATAGAGGTTCTAGATTCGATCCTTAATTCATTTGTTAATTAAAAAAATGACTTGGACCTTTGAATGAAGATTTCTAATGTCACCACCAACATACAATTGTGTTATGATTATGAATTCATATATTATTCCTAGCCAATATTTATAGGAAAATATTTGTTACGAGAGATCAATCACATAATAAATGGATCTCTGTAAATTTGAGAAAAAGAATAAAAGTAATTTATCGTCATTATTGTTCAACTCTATTGCTTAATTAATTTTTGTGACATTTATTCTTCAAGTGACATAATTGAGAAAAGATATAAGATAGGTTCTCCACATCAATTATTTCAGCCACTATGAAACATCTATCATCACCTGATGACACCTTGATGCCACATTTGATGCCTTGATAAATTTGTGATGCTAAGCTTTGCTAAGAAAAATCTCATGACCTCAAAAGGTTCAACTTGTCATGTACTATAAATATTAAAGAGTATAGTATATATCCAGAATTGAAGAATCAGTTCTTCAGACTTCATCATGAGCATTGGAATTCTTGGTGATGATACAAATGGAATAATAGGGATGTCAACATGACGGGTAATCTAAAATGTTTTTCATCGTTGATCTTTTTTCTCAAGTTTTCTCATAGTTTTGGTGGGACCGCTCAATTTTTAGTTTTTTAATCAATTGAATATGAAGTTTAAAGAAATTAAAGTTGAATTATAAAATATTAAGATATTACTGTAAATCTTGTGATAATATAATTATAAACTTCATAATAAAAGAAATTTACTCACATCTATTTTGTATATGGACATATAAAGAGTATTTCGGTAAATTGTTCAGAGATGGAGCCCCGAATTCTCCCTTGTCCCCATCATTGCGGGCAAAACTTAGGCCCATAAGTCTACGATGGGATAGTCCCCGCAGAGATCTTTGATTACTATGCAAATTGAAATTCTTAAATTGATATGACTTTAAATTAAGGTAGACTCTTTTCCTAAAAACATGAACATTTATTGAATTATTAGACGTATTTGATGTCCGACACCAAAAATAATATATATTGAGCTAAATCATTTTCTCAAGATATTGACGTATCAATATCTGTATCGTATTTGGTATCTACATCTATCTCCGTCCCATATAGCCTAGAACCAAATGGACCTAGAGATTAGAAGGTACAATACAAAACTACTCATTATGAAAGGGAATGTATTCCCCTGATTTATCTTGGTTTCAACTTACAAGACTTAAAACATAGATGGAGGAGGATGAGTGCATATGTGCATGTGATTCTCTATCTTCCTTGTAGCTTTAAACTAAATAAACGATTCTAATTAGACATGCATATCCAGAGTTCTTCATTCTTTGCGTAATTTGAAAATATCTCTCATTCCCTAAGGACAAATTGTTCGGGAGAGAACATGAGTTTAATTCTTGGATATGTATGAACAATTTAATTTATGATCAAATTTTACTTACCTTAAAGTAATATCAAGTTTCATTCCTCTGAAATTAGAGTGGTAACATAAAAAGAAAATATTTCCTCTATACTAAAATATATGTCGTTTTAGAAAAAAATGAACAAAATATATTCACTTTACATTACTAATAAAATATTTAATGTTTTTTTTCTTATTATACCATTAACTATTTGTTTATCTTTCTTCTTTCAATTCTACAATTTATCTTTCTCATATATAATTCATGAAAAATAATTTTGTAAATTAATTCATAATTTTTTTTTCCATACAAAATTAATTACATTTCTTAACTTGTGTGATTTGGTCCAAACGTCATATATTTTAGTACGGACCTAGTACCGGTTTAATTTGTTCGCATCATTCGGACAGCAAAATGTTACCAACTACTTCAAATACATGTATGTCAACTCAGTAGATGCTAAAAAATTATTCGTCAATCAAATTCTTATAATTGCAGTATTATCTTGAAATACCTAGATTTCAATTTTATCTTCATTGATATCTTCATGAAGTTCTAGCAATATTCTCTTACATATACTAAGTGTCTAATTTAATTAATTCCATTTCCGTTACAATTGTTTAATTCCAAATGATTTCCATTACAATTGCACAAATTGATAACTAGTAAGGAAGTTTTAGCAGTCAACATGTTGGGACAAATATAAAAGTAGTAATTGTTCATATTCTCTAGTGGTCCATGATCAAATATTCCTTGTGTCTTGCTCTTTACCTTCTGTTGACGTGGGGATTCTCATCAACAAATTATTTACAACCATCACAACAACCTCCTAAGGAGGCATAATTCCTTTCCAATGTCTTCAACAATAAGTCATTTACAAAAAAGTTTTGCGACAAATTTACATAAGTGGGCGTACTAAGGTTCGAACCTTAGTCCTACACATTACGTGCAATGTTTCTATCAACTGAGTTAAGCTTACTGAGACTGTCGTAATCTTCTAATAGCAATAAATTAAGATTACATAATACAAAACTTGTTTAAATACTATGTTAAGATTCGATGTACAATTTGAGTTTAACACAGATGCACAGACGATTTTACAACCTTGGTTAGAACCAGTCCAAAATCCCCATAATACACTTTGTACACTTTCAAATCACCTAATTACCCTCCAATTAACACAAATCCAAATCACATCCCATCTATTTATAAATACACAACATAGTGACGCTTCAACTTACCAATTCAACTCAAACAAACAGAGAAGAAACAGAACAATGAAATACACTGAGATATCACATTTCAGCCACCCACAACACAAACTAAGATTCGACCACAACGAATTCCCATTCAAATGCGACGGATGCAAAGAAATAGGCATCGGTTCACGTTACAAATGCAACATTTGCGATTACGACCTTCACACACACTGCGCAATAATACCTTCCACAACACTCTACCATCCATTCTACAACAAATGCACATTCCAATTCATGCAAACACCGCCAGGAAACATCGCGCGTTACTGCAATGCATGCGAGAAAGATGTGAATGGATTCGTATACCACTGCAAATTGTGCGGGTTCGACCTCCACCCATGTTGCGCGAAGCTGCCAATGATTCTTAACGACGTAGAAATGAAACTTTACCTTTATAGGAAAGTGAGTTCGCCGTGTCATCGTTGTGGAAGAAAAGGACGTAGTTGGAGTTATAGATCGAATTGTAAGAGTTATAATTTGCATGTAGCTTGTGTGAGGGAAATGTTGGTGGAGAATTGGGATAAAATATATATGGGACATGGCAAAGGAAGTAACATGAAACTTCCTTATTTGCAGAATACATTGTATGCTGCACATAACAGTAGAGGAAGAAGAGGAAGTAAAGGGAAGGTGAAAAAGTGTTGTGAGATTGCTGGGTTTGCTGTGCAGATTGTGATTTCTGCGGTTTTAGGTGATCCTACGGCTCTCATTGCTGGTGTTGTTGGGGCACTCATGTCTCGTGCTTGAGCAACATGTAACAGAACAGAATCTATCTTTGTATGTGAAAGGTTTTTTTTTCATCTACAACTTCATACTTTGGGCATATTTATCTATCAATCATTCAATAATATTTTAACCGATATAAATTTTATGAAATATATTGTTTGATCGAAATTGAAAATTTATATATGTGATAGATCATTTGCGTAAAATTTCACACAAATCCAAAATTATTTGATATATTATTAACAAAACATATAATACTGTTAATTTTGTTTATAATTAAAGTTGGAGGGAATATTGAAAACAAAACAGGCAAAATGTTTTCTTATAATCAATTTAAATAGTCTTTTAAGATTGTCAAGAAAATAATGAACGGATCATATCATAATGTCATACAAATGTTAAACAGAAAAATTAACATAAGACGGCGCAATATATATGTACGTATGTGAAAACAAAAGAGGCAGGAGCTGAGAAAATTCGTGGATGGTTCCATTTGCACCCACCGCCAAACAATTCCATCACTAATGTTGCCATGTTTGGTGTGTTATAACACTGCTTAGTAATATTAAATTTGCAACAAAATGTGTGTCAGCCCATCAAGCTTTGGGAAGCTTGGGAGCAACAAGAAGACAATGTTTAATGGAATATTTTTTAGTAATTAAATCAAAAGTGTTATCTGCGTGTGTCTAATTGTAGAGACTAATTCGTTCGAGATAATTGAGATTTATAAAAGGAGTTGACATTTTCCAACACCAATCAGATACTTTAAAGAGTTGACATCTCCTAACAAATATTTTTCTATATGCACCGGTTAAGAATTGAATCGAACTCAGAACCAAATGTTAAAGGGTCTAAGTATCACCACTTGTACCAACTATGTTGATATGTTTAATGAAAATTAAGTCTTACTAATTCGACTTTTTACTGATTATTATTATTATTCTAAGTGGTACACAAATTTTTAAAATAAATTAAAATTATTTAACGTGTTATTGAAACTCATCAAAATTAACAGCTTATAAATTTTTATTAAATATCGTATATTGGACAAAGAGTTGAGGTTGAATGTGTCTTTATGGATTTATATTTAGGTTTTAGATGGAGGTGTTATATGTCAATCTTGTATGTGCGGATGGTTTTAGGTTAATGTGTTGATTCAATCCATTAAGAATTTCTCTCATGGATCAACAGTAGTATTAGAGTTCTGTTTGACTTGATGAGGGAGTGAAAGAGATTCATAATGTTAGCATTAGTGTAAAAAACACTTTTAAATCGGGTAAAAATAACATTTTAAATCGGTTCATGATCATATTTAAAATCGGTTCATAATTAGGTATAAATGTAGTCAATTTAAAATGTTTAAGCTCTATTTGACTTGATGGGGGAGTGAAAGATATTCATAATGTTATAGATTACGAACGCGTGAGTCTCACGCTTGAGAATTATTGTGATAAATAGTGTGAGTTAAAATTACACATAAATGAAAGAGTTGATTTTGAGCGACATATGAATATAATAACTTACACACCAAATATATTAAAATTTTAGATAAAAGATATAATGTCTATAGTCTAATGTAATAATTTAATCTAGCTAAGCTCTTCCTCATGACCCATCAAATACACAATACTTGGGTTAAACAAATGTGATTTATATTTTATTTTTGTGCTTTCACTCCCTGTTTCTTACGAGAAAGTGCTCTAGTAGTCCAGAGTTCGGGACCAGTTCTAACATCAAGTGATTCTAGTTCCTTCTTAAATGTAGCTGTAAGTTCTCTCTACTAAGTCCAGCGTCAATCATCATTGAACTAACTAACGTTTGATAATGTGATTTATATTTAATTTATACTTTATTTTCAATGAAGATTTATTTCCCTCGATCTCCAACAAAGAAAGTCTAGATAAGTGCTGTGATTTGATGACAAAAATAACATATGCCTGAAATGGAAGGAACGTAGAATGTGCAATAGTCAATATCAAGATCCTAGAATCATCTCTTTTGTGTTTTGCATGCATTTTGTTTTCTAAATAAACAAACAATAATCAATAATGTCTCCTTAATTGACTTATATAATACCATAATAATTTCACTCTCTTATTTGTTTACCTATAAATAATGCTTCCCTTATTCATTCTTCTATAACAAACACAAAAAACAGAAAACATATATGGGAAGTTGTGCATCAAATGCAACCAAAGGTGAAGGAAACAAATTCACTGTTGTGAACATAGTTCACTCAGATGGAAAGTTACAACAATTGAAAGAACCAATTAAAGCATGGCATGTTCTGTCTCAAAACCCAAACCACTTCATCTGTTCCTCAGAATCCATGTATGTTGGCTCAACAATGGTTCCTATTCCACCAAATCAAGAGCTTCAATTAGATCATATATACTTCCTTCTTCCACTCTCCAAATTCAACATCACACTTTCTCTTCAAGATTTGTGTGCTCTGGCCATCAAAGCTAACACTGCACTTGCAAAAACTACTACTAATTCAATGCTAAAATCTTATTCTGTTTCACAAACTAGAAATTTCCAAACACACCTTATTCTTTCAAACGTTTCTGTTGGATATTCCCATTAGTCAAAAGTTATCAAGACTAGATTCTACTTTTGGAGTAGTACACAATAATACTACTGCACAAATGAGGAAAAATTAAACATGTAGTAGTCTACTAAGATTAATAAAACAATTGATTGTGCCAAATAGTTTCATATTTGATATTGATTATGTACCTATGAAGCACGAACACATAAAGAGGACGCCAGACACGATACAGACGCATCAACACGGATAAAAATTTGAGATAATGATATAATTTTATATAATCAGAAATGTTGGTGTCAGACACGAAGCGAGTTCGGTACTAAGACATGCCTAATTTAAGAAGCGTATGTGCTTCATAGTTACTCCATAGTCAATATGTAATAATCAATTAAATGTTCATTAACCTAGTTTATAATTTTTATTGATTGCTTTTGTACAAATTTTTTGTGAATGTTGATATGTGAGTAAGTATGCATACTTTTAATTGTGTGTTATCACTTTTGGTCATGTTTGAATAAACAACTTAATAAATTATTCAGTTCTAGAACTTTGATTCTTTTAGAGTTATGTACGTGGGATAAAAAATAATAAAATAAATAAATTAAGTAATTTTTATCTTTATTTTATTAAGAAAGAGTTAATTCATTTAATAAATGTTTTAAACTTTATAAGAGTATAAATGATAAAATATCATTAATTATGATTTGGTTTCTCAAAAGAACTAAAGTTTTGAGACAAAACTAAAAAAATAAAACAACCAAAGATTTAGGACGGAAGGAATATGTAAAAATCATTATAACAATAAGATAAAGTGGTTTTATAAAAAATAAAAAAAAAGATAAAGTGGTGTTCATATAAGATGCGCTAAACAGTGGCGGATCCAGGACCCTGAATCAGGGGGTGCAAATTTTATATGTCATTCAATAATAATAATAATAATAATAATGTATTCCGTCATGTCACTTCAATTCATCCATTTTCTTGATATGACTCGGAGATTTAAATCATTCTTATTGGATATTTGTGTAAACATTAATTTACATTGACGATGTGTAGAATTAAACACTTTAATTAAATAACAAATATAAATATAATTATTAAAATTAATTTAAATACAAAAATTTAACTTACGGTCTCGTTAGAAATATTATTAAAAGAGTATGAGTTCATGTAGCCAGAAAAATAAAAAGAGGTCGGAATCAAACTTCAACTTCTCCAATTTTTGACACGTAAAGTGTGTAATATTTATCGCTTGAAAAAATATATATACTTCTGACTTCTACATATCCTACCAACTAAATAAAATTTACGCGAATTGAAGCTCTTCATTATAGAGGTATTTAAGTAATAATTATTAATTAAAGAAAAATAAATAATACTCCAAAGCTTGAAGAAGGAAACGACAAGAAAAGAAAAGTCAATTTCCTGGAAAACTTGAGCTGATTTTGGGTCAGGTGGTACGTGCAAAAGCTAGGATAAAGTCAGCAAGAGTGGCAGAAAAGCTTGGGTGGTGCAGATTATAAAACTCAGGGTGTGCAAAGTAGAATTAACTAGGATAATTGGTTCAAAGTTTAAAAATTCAGGGTCTGCAAGTGCCCACCCTCACACTAGTGTAGATCCGCCCCTGGCGCTAAATTAGAAATAAATTTTTTTACTACAATAACACGCAATCTCACTTAATTCTCACTTTTGTTTCATCTCTTTCATATCGTCGTCTCTCAATCCATCACCGTCTCCTTCAAACCATCGTCATTTCACTCGGTTTTCTCTTTAGTTTCATCTAACAATATGTTTTAAATCTAGCAATATAATTATTAGTTGCTTGCATTACTTTTTTAACAGCTAAA
Organism: Trifolium dubium; assembly: GCA_951804385.1. Taxonomy (NCBI): domain Eukaryota; kingdom Viridiplantae; phylum Streptophyta; class Magnoliopsida; order Fabales; family Fabaceae; genus Trifolium; species Trifolium dubium. Next base: position 23,197,453 of record OX638075.1, on the reverse strand, counting down.
ATATATTTTTTTATGTTCACAAGTATTTATGCATTGTTTATTTAAAAATCGAATAAATCCGAATAAATCGAACCGAAGTAAACCGTATAAAATTGGATTGGATTGATTTGGATTTTTTTTTTTAAAACATCTAAAAACTAAACCAAATCGCATGCTCTTTTCTCTTTAGATCGGATAATATTTTGTCTCATAACTGATCCAAACAGAACCGCGAGCACCGCTACATATAGCTATTGGATAACTACTGGACTGGGCCCTTTGGAAGGGAAATCTGGAGGCCCAATTTAGTAAAATGCAACTGGTCCAATAGTTCTAATTCTTATTTCAAACTATAATAACTTATGGATGCGGTAACCATTTTATATAGGACTCTTCAATTTCTTCAAGGTAAATGAAAAGCATCAAATGTTTGCATAAGTTGACTACAGCAAGATTTAAAATTGGTTAGTGACATGGGTAGATTTTATATATGTTGGACCTCCATTAACGAACGATAAGATTGATTTCGGCATTTATTGGTCATTGAGGTAGTATCCAAAATAAATTAATTAAAAACACAACTCAGAAAATTTCCTTCCTTCAATTACTTACTTAATATCTTAATCTTAATATATATCTAAAAGTTGTCAAATCTCCTAATTAACCCTAATTGTAACCTAACCCTAATTACTATTAATCCAAACATGTTTAGCCCAATAAAGAATCCAGCCCATGTTGGTTTCAATTAAATCTTGACATGTTTTAGTTCTAACTTCACATTTCCATCTACTGATTTCAACTCATGACAATGGTACTCAACATATTAACCTCTTCCTTTGTTAATTAAATGTTATTAATATGTTTTATTTTTATTTGTATTATCTTTTACAAGTTTCAAAATAATAAAAAAAATTGGGTTGACTCTATTTTATTTGAATTGATATTAAATTACTTATTGTTTTTGGTGTTTTTTCCATAGGTATAAGTTAAGATGTTGTTGACAATGATTAAATAAGCCCAATTGATTTGTGAAGAAGTTTAACTTATCATTGAAATACATAGCTAGGTAATTTTCATTCTATTTTAATGATAGTTACTTATTTTTACAAATTATTGAAATGTTGTTTCTTAATTTGAATGTGTTATTGAACTTCATTTTTACAAATTTTTCCTTTTGATTTAGAAAAAAAATATATTGCAAAGAAATCTCTCAAAGATTGAATTACGATGGCTTTTAAATTTGGTAGTATCTGATTAAAATTTAACACAAGTGTACATGTAGTGCAGACTGTTGAAGGTGTCTGCAGCTTATTTTCTATCATATGATTATGCAGCCACTTTATACTATATTAATTATGTGTGCAGCTCAATAGATAGGCGTGTTGCTCAATAAACAAGTGTGCAACACAGCAACAAGGTAACATGCTTCACTACAACAAATATTTAAATGTTGCTACTCACAAGCAAAATAGTAGGCTTGCACGCTTAAATGACATGATTTTATAGAGCATATATCTACTAATTTAATGATATTGTCTATATAATTAGATTAGATGTCTTGAACATCCAATAGAAATTAATTAATTACATATGTTTTTATTAAATTAAATACAATCTGATTTTCTTTCTATAGAAGCATGAATAGACTAAGTGATTTCTAATTCTACATTAACCAACTACAGACCACCATAAACAGATTTATTGAGTTTTTAAAGTTTTTTATTGTCTGAGTTGTGTCCTAATGTAGCTTTGTGTGGAGTTGTGTTGCATAGTTTTGTTTGTGTGAAGAGTTTATAACTTTTGCTTAAATTTTCAAATGATATTTAGTTGTATTACATACCACATGCTAAAAGACCCGAGCATCGCACGGGTGAAAGACTAGTGAATTGTAAAATACAAACGCTTAACCTAAAAAACCCAATATTATATTCATACAAAAGAAAAAAATACAAATCCAACAACTCATTTTATTTAATAACAAAGACCAAGTAACTTTCAATCGATCTTATTCAGGCTTAAATATACTTTTAGTCCTCTAAATATTTTCAAGGTTTCACTTTGGTCCTTTAATTATTTTTTGTTCCGTTTTGGTCCTTTAACTATTTTTTCGTTCTGTTTTGGTCCTCTAACTTTCATTATGTTAATTTATTTGATCCTAATTATCGTTAGAAAAATGCCAAAAACATTAATTTTGCGTACGTGACACTTAGAGACTTGATGGATTTGGTGTGAGATCCAATAGGAAAACGCCACGTGGTCAGAGACCTTCTTCTTCATTGCGTACGGAGCTTCCTCCATCATTGTCTCCGTCCACATCACCGGTGATCTTTCCAGTCACGAAAACTTACGAAACGATACTCCAAAACCTCTCATGATTTACGTTGAATCCAAATATGATGTCTGTTTTCTCATTAGAGACTTCTAACTCTCGTTTTTGACATTTTTCTAACGGTTAGGACCAAGTAGATTAACAAAATGAAAGTTAAAGGACCAAAATGGAACAAAAAATAGTTAAAGGACCAAAGTGAAACTTTGAAAATATTTAGAAGACCAAAAATGTATTTAAGCCTTTAAATAATGTAAAATTCAATCTTATTCAATCTTTTTTTAATAGTTAACAAAGCTCAATTGACTTTTAGTCACAAAAAAAACCCTATTGACTTTATTCAAATTTGGGAAGAAAGGGAAAGTAACACTGCATAAACTTTAAGATTTCATTTCAGAGGAAGGTTTCATTTCAGATTTGATTGCATCAGCCAACTGATCATAAGCTTCTCCCCATGCATTCTTCATATCTAGTGACCACATTTCTGGCACTGCTTCTTTTATTGTCTCCAAAAGTGCAACCTTTATTAACTTCACAAATTCAAAAGTACTATTAGTATTACTATACCATGCCAAAAGTATTATGTTATCTTTGGTATCACAGTTGATGTATCAGAATCACGATAATCCATTATAATTTAATAGAAATTATAATTTGTAACTTCTATAAAATCTTGGTGGATCTATAGAATTCTGACAAATCTATCGTTATACCAAACATACACGTAGTACTTCTATATTTAGTATCACAGTGGAAATATCAGTATCACGGTAATCTACATAGAATTTTTAAATACTACACTTTATGATTTCAGCAAAATCACTTCATCTTAGACACCAAAAATGCATTAAATACCTCAAAATGTTCATCTACTACACCATTTTTAAAATGGCTAGCACCTAATTTCGTCAAGCTTGATTCTCTCACAGTGACTTTACCAGCCTTCCTCAGCTGAACTGCTGATTCACATGTCTACAATAACAAAAACAAGATAATGCATTTGTTACTTAGTTAAAGGAAGTTATTCATAGTTTCTTTCATGGATTAATAGACTTTTATTAATGTGACAGTTGACTTTTATCTGTCATGTCTGCAAAAAATTAACATAGAGGGTGATTCAAAAAATATAATTTTACAGAGAAAATCCAGAAAAATAATTTTACAGGAGGATGAAATAAAACTCGCCTACTTTACAGATCGGTAAAATCCTATTAACCTTTTTTCATTAAATATAATTTATTTAAATTTTCATTGTAACTTACCATTACAAAGACATGCATGGCATGTGCCTTGAGTTTGGTGTTTTGCTCCAAAGGAACTTTTGAATCTTTCAAGAATGAGAACAGTTTTTGACCTGATGGAGCAATCTCAAATATTCTACAAAATTTGAAAGCTTTTTAGTTCAATTGTTCAAATAAATAAAATTGAACGGTTTAAATATGAATTTAGTTCTTGCAATTATAGTACTTTTCGGTTTTAGTTCCTCTAAATTTTTTTCGTCTCTGTAACTGCAATGACTAAAATCATATTTAATGTAAAATCAAATATAAATTAAATTTTGAAGAAAATGCTACTTACTTCAAGAAAACTTTGAGTCCTAACTCGGCAGAATTCTTCTTCATTACTGTCCATGACTTCACCACAAGAGCTTCTTGCTCTTCTGTGAAACTTTTTGTCTCCAAAGTGTCCATATTGATAGGTTGTTATTTATTGCTTGTGAATTGTGATGTGAGTAAGAAAATTGTTGATGTTACAATTTTATTGAGTGAGTAAAGGTTTTATAGTCAAATTGATTGAAGATAAAATTGACCCTTCATGTCAATAAGGAGTCATTCTCTTACATAATTTGGATAAAATGTGCAAGCTAGGATGACTTGATCCACTTTCATTTTTATAAAATATTTCATTTCTTACAGTACCACGTTTGGTTGATTTTTAATTGGATAAAAAAGTATTAGTCAACTTTTTTTTTTGGAGAAATAGTATAATATCATTTATGTAATATTAATTGAAGATAATTAAATTGATCACTTTGTTCCATGAGTTTAGGTCAGTAAGTTGAACATTTATATATAATGTATAGGGTTAAGAGTTTGAACCTTGATATGTCTATTTATTCATTTTTATGGATGAAATTGTAGTCATTAGACTACTTGAAAAAAAAAAAATTGACCACTTCTTGCGTATGCCATTAATTACAAAGTCTTATTATTATTTATTTATTATTTTGGTCAGATATTGAATATTATTTATAATTATCATTATTTATTTTGACAAATATTTAAAATTATAGTTGATGATTAACAAATTTATACTTTTTGACTGTATGTGTATAACATCTTTTTTAAAAAAAATTATAGGCAACTAGTCACAAAAATGCTCATCTGCGCACCATTTTTAAAATGGGTAGCACCTTATTTTTAAAATTCACCTTAAACTTGAGCATAACCCTAAAATTAATAGAAAAATATATGACCGACCCTTATCCCGACCTGAACCTTAAAATCGGCACCAAACCTGACATAACCCTAAAATCGGCAAAAAAATCCTAAAATCGGTTGAAAACTCTAAAATTAGTAGAAAAATCCTAAAATCGACCTAAACCCTAAATCGACTATAAACTCTAAAATCGGTCAAAAACACTAAAATCGACTATAAACTCTAAAATTAGTAGAAAAATCTTAACATCGATTATAAATCCGACCTTAACCCTATGTTGAAAAACAATTACAGAATTTGCAAAAAACAAGTTTTTATAAAAACAGTAATTAAAAAATTGCCAACCGATGATATTCGTAGCTGAGTCGCGGACTAGGTCGCTTTCTTTAAGACGTTTCGTGGTACTGCCAATTGTGCAAGCAGTTCTTACAAATACCGCGACGCCTCCAGGATAAAACAGCTCCGTTCAAAAGAATACCGAAAGTCTACTGCACTTGTAGAATTCGGACAAGAATTACACCCTCTAATGATTAGTAAACTAATCACTCGAATATTGGTAATGAATTACCTATTCTAGAACAAAGAAAAAATTATCGATTGAGAGAGCAAGAGAATTTTTTTCTGTGTTGTGTTGTTTCTGTTTTCGTGTGTTTTTTTGGAGAAGAGCAGCAAAGCAATATATAAAAATTTGCTGAATTATTTGCAATGAAAGGCAATAAAGACGGAGAACAAAAACTGAAGACAAGGGAATTATTGGGTTTGATGATGGATCAGAAACTGAAGGATTTTCATTGAATCCGTTTAATGCTTGGTCTTTACACAATTATGTGCTCTGATTTTGGATTAAAGAAAGAAACGCAAGTCTTAATTTTCGGTCACCAAAAAATTATACATCACACACAAGCAAGCCCAAGGCCCAGGCCCAGATCCAGATCCGATCCGAGCCGGGCGGACAGACGGCGGCGGCGGCGCGCGTGATGGTCAAGATTGATTGCGCTCTCTCCCATCCACAAAACTCTTATACCCCAAGGGCACACCCTTGTAATGGGAAAGTAGTATATAAATACTAATAAAGTCTCAAGTCCCACCAATGTGGGACTTAACAACTTTTCAAAATTCACAACTTACTACATGTTGTGTTCATAACATTCCAAGCTCTTTTCATCATCATTTCCATTCAAAATTCCAACAATCCCCCACTTGAATTTAGAAGAGTTGTTCCAGAAGTAACGTTAAACGTTTCTAAAAAATTGTGCATAAGCAAAGGTGTCTCTTGACTTGAACCTTTACGTAGCAAGTAAGAGTCTGATTTAACAAGAGTGACTCATGTCTTGAACTCTATCTCAGCTTTTTCTCAAACCTGCACACAACTTTTCTCTTTAGGGTGTATTCTATAAGCCCGTGCTTTAATGGCCCTGCACGTCTATCCCAGATTCATGAACGCTCTAGGAATTCTGCCTCAAAATTCCATAGGAACCGACCTAAGTTCCACATTCACATAGGTGGGTCTATCAGAGGTACTCCTGTAGCTTGGTACCTCACTCATAAAGAGTATAGACCTCATTAAGAGTTTCTATTATCTCAACCTATCGCTTCAGAATTCATGCGTACCTTACACTTGCATGATTCTTTCATATTGTTCACGACTTGTTGTTTACCCATTGTAACCTATTTCTTGGGATCTCCAGTCTATTAGGTTGGGTTACCATCATGACAATTCATAGGCATTAGTCCCATCTTTTTAGATGTATTTAGGACTTTCTCTCTAGCTAATCCTTTCGTCAAAGGATCTGCTATATTATCATTACTGCGTACATGATCCACTCTCACAGCACCTTTTGTGATGAAATCTCTCACAGTGCTGTGCTTTCTTCTAATTTGACGTCTTTTACCGTTATAATAACGGTTCTCAATTTTTGCAATAGCCGCGGTACTATCGCAGTGGATCAACACAGCTGGCATAGGTTTTTCCCACAAGGGAATCTCAGCAAGTAAACATCTCAGCCAACTTGCTTCTTCACTAGCATTAGCTAGTGCTATCATTTCTGACTCCATAGTGAATTGTGCCAATATGGTCTGTTTCTTTGATTTCCAAGATACTGCTCCTCCTGCTATATTAAAAATATAGCCACTAGTAGCCTTGGAATCATCTGACAAGGTGTTCCAATCGGCGTCACAGTGTCCTTCAAGTACAGCCGGAAATCTCTGATAGTGTAATCCGAGATTCATGGTCCTTTTTAGGTATCTCATGACCCTCTCTATAGCTTGCCAGTGCTCATTACTAGGTCTGCTAGTAAACCTGCATAACAATCCCACGACATAGGCAATGTCGGGTCTAGTACATGTTGTGTTCATAACATTCCAAGCTCTTTTCATCATCATTTCCATTCAAAATTCCAACACCCTAAAATTGGAAAAAAAATTGAGAACTTTTTTCTCAAAATCGAAAAAACTTTTGATAACTTTTTATCTCAAAATTGAAGAAAAAAAATTGAGGATTGTTTTTCTTGAAATCGAAAAAATTGAGAACTTTATCTCATTATATCGGAAAAAAAGACGAGATCTTTTTACTTTAAATCTAAAAAAAATTCGAGAACTTTTTTTCTCAAAATCGAAAAACATTTCAATAATTTTTTTATTGATATCTAAAAATTCTTAACACTTTCTTCTGGAGATCGATTTTTTTTTTAAAATTGAATAATTTTTGAAATTGTTTTTATCGAAATCCAAAAAAAAATTGAGAAGTATTATTTCAATATTGTAAAAAAACAATAAACTTTGACAATGAAATAATTAAATTTTTTTATCCAAACAATAAATTTTTAAATGAAGAAAATTTAAATTGAAGCACTTGAATTGTTTAAAATCTCAAAATTTCTTGAATTTTAAATTTTTCCATCCAAACACAGAGTATGCTTCTCTATGAAAACTCTGTTAATGAACAATAAGACTGATTCTAACATTTGTCGGTCATTGAGCGAGTTTCCAAAATAAATAAATTAAAAAACACAAGTCAGAAAATTTCCTTCCTTCAATTAGTACTTAATATGAATTCTATATAAAGTATATTATATTCGTGCAAAAGAAAAAATACAATCCAAAAACTCATCTTTATTTAATAAGAAAGACCAAGTGACTTTCTATCAATCTTATTTAAATAATGTAAAATTCAAACCATATATAAATTTAAAGAGAATCTAAGAGGAAGGTTTCATTTCAGATTTGATTGCATCAACCAACTGATCATAAGCTTCTCCCCATGCATTCTTCATATCTGGTGACCACATTTCAGGCACTGCTTCTTTTATTGTCTCCAAAAGTGCAAATTTTGTTACCTTCACAAAATCAAAAAATAAAGTTATACATACATTATACAAAAGTGCTATTTCTATATTTAGAATCACGGTGAAAATGTTAAAATCACAATAAAGAGTCGCCGTGATTTTGAGATATTTACTATGATACCAAAAATTTATTATATATACCTCAAAATGCGCATCTACTACACCATTTTTAACATGGCTAGCACCTAATTTTTTCAAGGTTGATTCTCTAACTGTGACTTTACCAGCCTTCCTCAGCTGAACTGCTGATTCACATGTCTACAATAACAAAAACAAGATAATGCATGTGTTACTTAATTTAGGGAAGAATTTCATAGTTTGTAATTTGTTTCACTAAATTTATTTAAATTTTCATTGTAACTTACCATTACAAAGACAGACATGGCATGTGGCTTGAGTTTGGTGTTTTGCTCCAAGGGAACTTTTGAATCTTTCAAGAATGAGAACAATTTTTGAGCTGATGGAGCAATCTCAAATATTCTACAAAATTTGAAAGCTTTTTAGTTCAATTGTTCAAATAAACAAAAATGAAAAGTTTAAATATGAATTTTTTTTTGACAAAAGTTTAAATATTGAATTCAGTTCTTGCAATTATAGTATTTTTTTGTTTTAATTCCTCTAAATTATTTTTGTCTCTGTAATTGCAATGACTAAAATCATATTTAAACTAAAATGAAATATAAATTAAATATCTAAGAAAAGGCCACTTACTTCAAGAAAAGTTTGAGTCCTAACTCAGCAGAATTCTTCTTCATTACTGTCCATGACTTCACCACAAGAGCTTCTTGCTCTTCTGTGAAACCTTTTGTCTCCAAAGTGTCCATTCTGAAGGTTGTTATTAATTGCTTGTGAATTGTGATGTGAGTGAGAAAATGGTTGATGTTAAGTTTTATTGAGTAAGTAATGGTTTTATAGTGAGACTGATTGAAGATTAAATTGACCCTTCATGCCAATAGGGAGTCATTTTCTTCCATAATTCGGATGACATCATGTTGTGCAAGTTATTTACTACGCCGTCTCAATATATAAGACTCTTTTCAAAAAGTTTGTTGTCTCGTTTTATAAGACCCTTTTCAAAGTTCAAGGTGTATTAATTAAATTTTCACCAAAATATCCCTTATTAAATAAAGAGAGAGTAAAATATCATATTTTTCTATCTTAATAATCAAAGGGTAATCTTAGAAAGAAGAGGTAAATTATTGACAAATTCAATGTAATGATGACTTTTCTTAATTATTGTGTTTTGTCAAAAAGTTTTTATATTTTGAGACGGAAGTAGTATTTCTAATTTCATTTTCTTTAATACCACCTTTGGTTGATTTGTTTTTGTGATTAGCTTAGTGACTAAAATTTTACCTTTAAAGATAATTAAATAGGCGTACCAGAATTCGAACATCGGTTCTTATACATTACGTGCAAATGTTCTACCAAGCTAAGTTCACAACACACATTTGGTTGATTTTTAATTGGAAATAGTTATTTTATTGTTGAAGTGTTTTTTTTTATACATCGAAATGGTAAATTGTTCCGATCATGGATTGAATTTTGGACCTTCCTCTACTCAACTTATATGTCTCTTAACTCTTACCATTTGATATCTAAAAGAGTGGTTTGTCTTATGGTTGGTATGTTCCAAAACAGTAGAGACAACAATATTGGCAGGCAGGGTGACTTAATACCAGGTGCCCAAAAACTATGTGCTGCTATATCTTCTTCATAATAGTTCAAGATAAAATCGACCACTTCTTACGTAAGCCATTACCAAATTATATTGAATATTATTAAGTATAGTTGATGATTAACTAATTTATGCTTTTTGACCATATGCAATGCAACTTCCCTTTATTTAGATTAATATAATGCAAATTTCCTTTTGCCTTAATTATAACAAAATTACCACTGCTGAATTTCAAACTTCTTAGATAATGATAGATAAATTTTGTAAAAAAAAATAATGAAAATCAACTTAGACTTAGACTTTGTATGTCCCCGTAAGATATAGTTCAAGTGATATGAGTTGGAGGACACATGAGTTGAATAGGAGAAAGTCTAGAGATCAATTCCTAAAAAACTTTTAACGGTTTTCTTGATGTAGCCTTTTTTCTTAATTCCCAAGAAGCTTTTAATGGTATTTTCAAACTCTAACTTCTATTTTTTTTTTAACATTATTCTTAACTTCTATAACTTCTATCGTAATAATTTGTATAGATTTTTATTTTCATCAAACTATTAACATTTTTTAACACATTTTTGTTTTTATCATATCGGATCATACAGACGGGCACAGAACGGCAATGTAAATATAAAGGGAAAACTTTTTTTAGTGTAGTCTTTTTTAATTTCCAAAATTCCCTTGATTGATTTTTTAAGCTCTAACTTCTATAATTTCTGTCTCAATAATTTATATACATTTTTGTTATCATCAAACCATTAATATTTTTAAACACATTTTTGTTTTCTTCGAATTGGATCACACAGACGGCCACTAGTATGTAGTAATATAAAATACATTCAATTCATCCAACCATTTTTCTTTTAAATGAAATCCAATGAATCACATTAACTTCTTTTAATTTTTTTAATGATAAAATAGAGAATTATATAATTTTCACATTCATTTGCATATTTTTACACCAACAAATAATTGTGTTAAAAATTTATTTTCAATGTAGCATAATGTATTTTTACTAGGAAAAAGAATTATATATAAAACAAAGTTATACTATCCATAAGTCCTAGTTCAATTGACAATATCACTATAATTAAATTGGACGCTTTCACCTTGTTCAAATAAATAAAAAAAGCAACGGTGTTTGTCACTTCCTCTACAAACCAAAAAATAAAGGCCATATACTAAATAATCCCTAAGAAAAAGGCTACACAAAATCTTTTTTATGTTAAAAATGAATTTACAATGTGGCAGCATATGTTAAACATATAGACCACCACTGAAACAATGTGCTGAGAGGTTGGTCACATACTCACAAAGAGAGGGATGTCTTAGGCAACAAAAAAGTTGGAGGGGGGGGTCAGAGAGGTCACAAAAAGGATGGCTTTGCAACACATAGAGAGGATTGATCATAGTGTTACAAGAGCTCTACACAACATAGAGCAGAAATTCAAAAGACAAAGGGAGAGAGATGCAGCTTTGTGACTATGCCCAACTAGGAAGCTCGGACACTTCTCGGAATAGACGTGTCCCGTGTCGTGTCCGACACCGACACTTACGATTACATTGAAATATATCATTTTCGCGTCGACATGTCGGTGTCCGTGTCAGTGTCCAGACTTCATAGAGTCCCAAGAAGAAAAAAGAGAATCTCCCTTATGCTAGTTTTGATTCAAAGTATTGGAAGATCTGATCACTCCCTCAAGACCAGCCAACCAATGAAGAACCCGGCCCATGACTTTACAAGCATGACCATAATCCCAATCGAATCCGACATACATGCAATCCATCATGCATATGTGGCTAAATATCATAGGGTTGTTCATATAAGCATACATTTGATTTTGTCAAACATTGCTCTTGCCTAAAAATCAATCAGCTCAAGCGATCTCTCAGATGAAATGTTGTCCCATTTTTGAAAAACTAAAAATCAACTGCATCACTTACCTAAATATCAACCATTACTCGTCACAATTACTCAACTACTAAAGAAAGACAGTTAAATCAACCACCAGTGTAGTTTTTTGAATAGCATATCAACAAAAATTAAAACATAAAATAGAAGGGAATGAGTGAAGTGATATACAATGCGGAGAGCTAATGCGATTCTTAACCGCATCCATAGTTTATATCAGGTGTTGCAGCAACAGCTGAAAATGGAATTTCAACTCTCTCTTTCACAAGACATCGAGCCTCTCCATTTTCCAGCACCAGAACTCTCCCAGGTGGACACTGACTCTCACCCTTACTTTCAGTGGTAGATCTCTCATTCTCATTTTCTAGTCTGTAAAGCCTGCCTCGTACATTGAAACGAGTATTTCGCAAATTTGGACCAAATCCTGCCAAACTCAATATCGATACCACGCCAACAACTGTGATTATTGCTGTTGCTGCAGAAGTTATAAAAGACAGTAACCCTTTTTTTGAACTTTTAGCACCATCTTCAACATGATTTTGCTCTTTTTCAGTTTGGATCTTTTTAGCCTCAATCTCGTTATCAAGTGTGATTAATCCATTGCGACCAGACTTATTGACAGAAGGGATGTGTGACAGATATTCCTTGTCAAGAGACATGGAATATGGAGGGTGGTTTGGATAAGGAGGAAGTAGTAGGTCGTTGTTTGGCTCCACTGTTTCACTGGCAAAAGTGGAAGCTTCGTGTATCACTTCCAAATCTTTGCCTTTATACTCCTTCAGCTTATTAATTAACACTTTGCGACTGTTTTCAATCTCAGCCAAGGCAAATTCTCTTTGATACTGTTGTTGTTGCTGCAGAACCTGTAAACCACGCACACAACAATTAGGATTCCCAGAAGGTAATTTCAATCATATTTCAAATGAGAAATCAATAATTTCCTCATAAATGAAGCTGAATGCTGATAACATAAATCAAACAACAACTGCAATATAATTTGTGTTAGGAAGTTTTCTACTAAGAAAACTAAGGATTCTAAGCTAAGAAGGGGAATAAAAAGAAAATTCATCTGAAAGAAAAAAAAACTCTTTCATCATTCATTTGATTGATTTCCCAAATGTCAAATTGCAATATTAAACATAATATTACACTTCATAATATATAGATCCCAGCCATCCATGTATCATAATTTCAAAGTTTGTGAGAAAATCCTAAAAACATAAGAATTTAAAATAACATGTAATATATCAATCTACTAAATAATATATTTTAACTAATAATTCACATATTAGGTCAACTATAAGCCCTCTATCATCCGGTGATTAAGAAAACCAATTAAAAAGAAATTCCAAAAAATTCACAAAGCATCTTACAAGTATTATTACAAGTTCAATGATCATAACCTTCTACTGAATACTGACAGCAGAGATGAAAAATCAATATTCGTGTAACAGCAAACAGTAGCAAAGAATGTGAGACACTGCAGCCTAAAATTAGTGATTGATAAACTAGCTAAGTTACTAACTAATTTAACAGTCATAGTAAGCTAAGTTTCAATTCACATTGTGAAATTGTCAGGGTAAGAGTGAGAATAAAATCATTAACGTATATTAGCACGGAGAGACAGTTAGTTTTAATGAAAAAACGAAAGAAAGAATTACATTAACAAACTAATCTCACAAAAGCCGCGCCAAGAATAGTATAAAAAAAAACAAAAGATACAAAGTACACCTTACATTACATGTTGTAAGGCAAAAACACAAAGGAAGGGTAAGGTTAGGTTAGGTTAGGTTAATTAATTACCTCGAATAAGTGTAGTTAGCTTAATTGCTACATAAAGTATAAGGTTTCAATTTCAATTGAAACAATGGCAAATCAGCATTTTAGTCCCTAGAAGTATAACTGGCTGGCACATTAGTCCTTAATGTATCGAAATTACAAACACAAGCGATAAACATATTATTTTTGGACCAAATAGACTAATAAAAAAGACATTTGCGGATGTGTTTGCAATTTTGATTGATACACTCAGAGACGAATATAACAGCGAGTGACACTTTCAGAGAGACCAAAATGACTGTTTACTCTTTAATTTTTTATTTGTAATTGCAAGAACTGTAATGCAGCAAAATCTTAAACCTAATTAAAAATAGTTAGGGTGAATGAACCTAAGTACCTGTAAGGAAGAAAGTTGAGTTTCCAAAGCTTCGAAAGCATCGCAAATGTTGAGAAGTCTATCAGTAGCTGCATCGTCGTCGTCGTCATCATCTTCGAGAGCATTAGGAGGTTTGTGGATGGAATTATTGATCTTAAATCTAAGTTCTGTGGCTCTTGCTAACACTAACCCTATTCCTTCTTCTTCCATTTTTTTCTACTTGTTTGTGACTCAGACTCAGTGTGTTTCTTTCTTGTGACTGCGCTGCGGTGTGTGATTGTGAGTAAGAGTGTGAGTGACTCTCTCTCAGGCACTTTCCAAGTGAGTGAGAACAACGCAAATAACAAGGAATCAATCAGCAAGCACTAAAATACAAATAAATATTACTCGTATTTCCTATTTCTTTTAAATATTCCAATTTCGTCCTCCACTCATTCCTTCTCCTCCACCCAGAATCTATGTATGTCCATTTTCAACACTGTTTTTATTTCTTTTTTATTTTTTGTCAACACTTTATATCTTTTTTTAGCTGTTGTAAATAGATTGATTTTATTACTAAAATTATTATAATGTTATCTTAGTAAAAATTTGGGTTTTGATTGAGCACTATTCTTATTATTATAATATCATCATATTTTTCAGTTTGATTGAGCAAAAATTTAATATAAGAGACAAACGAAGAAATTTTCACATTGCAGAAATAATTCAAAAAAATAATTTTTTAAACGGTAAATCAAAATCATCTCATTTTGCATGGAGTAAAAACTTATTAATCCAAAACAAAAATATCAGAGTAAACCACCAACAGTATTTCAATATGTAGAATGTTCGAAAAATATCTCTAATTTTATTAAATTATCAAATTAATCATTGTATTTTAATCACTTGTTATGAAATAGACAAATAGTTCCTCTGTCTTATAAACCCTTTTTTTTTTTTTACATAAATAAAATAACAAAATCATCATAAATTTATCCACGAAAAGCCAAGTGACTAATGATTCAACGAATCCCGGTTATGGACGTCTTATAAACCCCTTTGTAAAAAAAGTTTAGATGCTAAATATATGCCTCTATACAAAGTTTAACTACTCACTACTATCAACATCAAGTTTTTGTACAAATTCATTCCCATTCCGATTTAACATGCACAAAGGAACATTACATAGTTTTAAATTCAAAGCAAGTCTACAACATTAACTTTATAGGCCCCATAAGAGAAAAAAAATTCAAATTCAAAATAAATAACAATTGCCATAGATTGCAATACCAATGAGGTCTCGAATAGTGAGAGACGCAGTTGTATACCATGACCATGTTCAAGCAATAAAATCTGGTTTTACATCAAGTATTTTCATTTGTAATCAACTCATTCACCTTTATTCGAATCATGGTCTTTTACAAGATGCCCACAAACTGTTCGATGAAATTCCTCACCCAAATGTATTCTCTTGGAATGCCCTTATTATGGCTTACATTAAAGCACACAACTTGACACAAGCACGAGCCGTTTTTGACTCAGCCTCTTATAAAGATTTGGTTTCTTATAATTCTATGTTGTCGGCTTATGTTGGCAATGACGGATACGAGAATGAGGCGTTGGATTTGTTTAATAGAATGCAATCTGCACGTGACATAATTGGGATTGACGAGTTCACTCTCACAACCATGCTTAACTTTACCACCAAGGTACGTGTGGTGTGTTATGGGAAGCAGATGCATTCCTATATGGTGAAAACTGCAAGTGATTTAAGCAAGTTTGCATCGAGTTCTCTAATTAACATGTACTCTAAATGTGGTTCGTTTCGAGAAGCGTGCAATGTGGTTAGTGGTTTTGATGGGGTGGTGGACTTGGTTTCAAAGAATGCAATGGTTGCTGCTTGTTGTAGGGAAGGAGAAACGGACATGGCTTTAAATGTCTTTTGGAAAAATTCTGAATTGAACGATACTGTGTCTTGGAATACATTGATTGCGGGATATGCTCAGAATGGCTATATGGATAAAGCGCTTGCCTTGTTTGTTGAGATGACTGAAAGAGGTATTAGGCATGATGAACATACTTTAGCAAGTGTTTTAAGTGTCTGCTCTGGCCTAAAATATTTGAAACTTGGCAAGTGCATCCATGCGTGGGTGTTGAAAAATGATTTCAGTTCAAATAAATTCATTAGCAGCGGCATCATAGACTTATATTGTAAATGTGGGAGTATTAGGTATGCAGAGTCGGTGTATGAAAGATTTGGGATTAAAAGCCAATTTGAAGTTGCTTCATTGATTGTAGGCTATTCATCTCAAGGCGACATGACGAAAGCCCAAAGGCTTTTTGATACTCTATCGGAAAGAAATTCTGTTGTCTGGACAGCTCTATGTTCCGGTTATGCCAAATCACAGCAATGTGAAGAAGTGTTTAAATTTTTCAGAGAGTTTATAACTACAGAAGCATTAATTCCTGATGCAATGATCATCATCAGTGTGCTTGGTGCCTGTGCAACGCAAGCCGCCCTTTGTTTGGGAAAACAGATTCATACTTATATTTTGAGAATGAGAATTAAAATGGATAAAAAGTTGCTGAGTGCTATGGTTGATATGTACTCAAAATGTGGTAATATCATGTATGCCGAGAAAAGCTTCCAACTAATGACTGATAAGGATAGAGATGCGATCTTATATAATGTCATGATAGCTGGTTATGCTCATCATGGTTTTGAAAGTAAAGCTATTCAACTTTTTCAGGACATGTTGAAGAAAAGTGTCAAGCCAGATGCAGTCACTTTTGTAGGACTTCTGTCTGCTTGTCGGCACCGAGGACTAGTAGAACAAGGAGAGAAAATTTTCATTTCTATGGAAGAAGATTACAACGTGTTGCCCGAGATATACCACTATGCATGTATGGTTGATATGTATGGAAGGGCTAATCAACTAGAAAAGGCGGTAGAATTCATGAGGAAGATTCCCATACAGATAGATGCTACAATTTGGGGAGCATTTGTTAATGCTTGTCAGATAAACAACAATACATCACTTGTCAACAAAGCAGAAGAGGAACTAATAAAAATTGGTGCTGATAATTGGTCTCGGTATGTGCAATTGGCCAATGCCTACGCTGCTGAGGGGAAATGGGGTGAGATGGGAAGAATAAGGAAGAAAATGAGAATGACGGAGGAAAAAAAGCTTGCAGGTTGCAGTTGGATATATGTGGGAAATGGTATTCATGCATTTACTTCTGGTGATACATCTCATGCAAAAGCAGATGCAATATATTCAACTTTGTTGTGCTTGAACGGGAAAGAACTGAAGCAACTTCATGAAATTTGGGGGTGATGTTTTTGTAGACATATTTTGATACTAAACATTTTAAAATTAAGAATTATTTTAACATCTGGGAATATTAAGATTACCATTCAACGCAGCATGGATGCCATTATAGCGAGGAATTGAATATGTCCATCTATGTTTTAGTGCTACTAGGAAAATGATTATATGGCTACGCTTTTTCATGAGCTCACACAGAGAAAGCTGTCAAAAAGTCTCGAGTAGTAGAATCTTACATCTTTGAGCCAAATTAAACGTCGGCACTGAAGCAGTGATGATAAACTGCCAGGTAGCTTCCATGTCTTCTTTATTATAAATATAACATTATAGTCTTTACTCATAGATATCCAATTCACGACCCATTGGTGTAATTAGCTACTGTCGTTGTGGGAATGAATAATTAAACATACACATTATTAATTTATTATGCAGTATTGTTGTCCTCTATTAGTACTATTACATACATATTTGTAAATGTTGCAAACAGAAAAACCCAAAACAATAAGTTGACAAGATGAGTTATGATTCTTGTTACATTTTTCATTAGTTATGTAGTACTTATTATCTGCTTTATTTTAATCTAGATAGAAATGTACTGTTTCCTTATCAAAATAAAACAAAAAAACATAGTTCAAACTAGATTGCTAATATTTTTAGGAGTGAGAAAGGTTTGAGAAATTCTAGGAGTAGCTGTTTCTTTTTTTCCTCTACACAATTCTCCCTCATTAACTTCTCATGATGCATGACCAGAAAGACAAAAAATGCGCTTCTTAGTATTTCCACTGAGCAGACACACAATAAAACAGTGTTTAGCATCGATCAATTGGCCAACGCAGATGTTGAGACAAAGAATTCTACATCCATAAAGTGAAAAACAACTTAGCAATAATAAAATACTTAAACCCAAGCTCCCAAAGTTCAGTAACAATTATGAAGTTCAGGCTCCCAAAACTTCAGGATTGTTGCTTGCTATCCATTGTTGCTTGCCATCCTATGCTTAATATTTCCATACATACAAGGCAGACAATTATTATTTACCAGTGATGCTTTGAACTACATCTCCTTGCACATCACACCTGTTCTTACCATCAAATATAAGTCTAGTAATCTAGTATATATATTGGATAGACCGACAATCATGTCATTACCACAAGTTCATGTATAGTACGAACTACGAAGGCATGCAATTACCAAGTTAGTTCCTTTGAAAGCAGGTAATGAAAAGTGAAGTCATGAGGGGTTAATTCGATGTCTTTCCAGCTTGTCTTTGATTGTAGCTCTTCGATGCCCTTCCTTTGAGACTCAGGTAGATAAGGCTTAACCATTTCCACCAAATCAGATGCTCCTAGACCTGAACTTTTTGCATAGGAATCAACTATCTTTGGGAGAATTATTTTATGTTCCTTGGTTATAGCAATGTTGGACTGAATGTATTCTTCTTTCGCAGATTGTAGCTCTTCCATGAGTCTCTTGGATGTGTACAAACGTACCTGATAAAGTTACAACATAATGCAGCTTAGATTCAGCATAAGCTTCCAAAATAATATAATTTCTTTAGGGCGGGGGGGCGTGGAAAGTTGCATATACCTCAACTACAAAGTTATATTTGTTACAACCTCAACAGAAGAAAAATGTAATTATATAAATGCAAGAGTCAGTTGAAAATTCATTTTCATTAATTCATTATATTCAGACAAATTTTAACTTGGTATCTACATATTTGAAAATGATTTTTTTTGGTTGCCGAATACCAAGAAAAGAGGGAAGCAACAAAATGAAGGTTTATACATTTCGTTCTACATAGACAAATTCGTCAATAATAACAGGACCAGAAATCTACCGCAGGATCAGAATGGCTTCCTGTGCTAAGAGCAAATAGTAATAAAGGTTCTGGATGACGTATAGCATATCCTTTTCTTACATCTCTGACCTTTGGTTTTGTCTTAGAAGGAAACCAATGTCGCAGCCACTGGAAGAAAAAAACCAAAGGTGCATTTAGAAAGGTGTATGAGCAATATGATTTGATATCAGCTAAACCATATTTTTGCTATATAAAATGAAATATACGCTTTCTGTACAAGTTTAAGGAATTCATATTTACTTGTCCTGGACTAGGCAGTCGGCACCCCAGAATGAAGTTTTGTATCATTTCTACACTTACAGTATGGCCTCCAATGTCATATGCAGCCTGAAATATCAACTCTCTTGTTTTAGCATAAATTCATTCATGTTAACTCTTTCGAGTTTTATAAGTGAACAACTTACTTTAAGTACTGTAGACATTCTTTTGACATTGTTGGCTGAAATTCCATAAACCAACAAGGCCTGTAGAGGACAGACAACAAGATGATACGAATGCTTCATTAATTATGAGAAATAACTAGCATGAAAAAAGCAGGATAGAGATTTAAAAAATTTACATGCATTACTAAGGCATTGTGCACATTAATCCAAAAGGCTAGCTTTTCTTCGTGTTTCATATTTCTCGGATTAATTTCTTGCAGCCGAGAAACAAGTGACCTGCAAAAGCATAGGATATGAAGTTGTTCCATCTCAGACTCAAGAAAGAATCAAACCAAAAAGTACATGGTTAAATCTTGGTATAATGCAAACTTTTATGCATTAAGCACTACAAGATGGCTCACCTAAATCTGCGTAGCATGTACTCAATTTCTTTTAATTTCTGCTTGTCTGTACATAATTTCTGAATCCTTATCATTGAAGAATAAGGTCCACTAACTTTTTTTGATCCTTTGACATAGAAAGGGTTACTGGAGTTTAAATTGAATAATGAATGCTTCTTCCATTGTGATCCCCACTTAGTACTCTGATACTTTGACGATACCTCATAACCGGGTGATGAAGCATTTTTATGACAAAGGAAAGGTGAGTCCGTAAGTTCACAATATATTGCGGATATGCATTTTATCATCTCCTCAGAAAGCCAATTTGGTGTCTCCGGAACATTATCAATGCAGCTATTACCAAATTGTTCTGCTAGGCTAGTTGAGTTGGATTTAACACATTGAGCTTGCTAGTGAAATAAAATATAAAAGCCAGATATTAGAGGTCTGCGAATGAAATATAAGGATGTAACCAGTTTTCTTTTGTTTTCTATTGTGCTTACCTCTAGCATAAATAATGGTAGAGAATGGTAAGACTCTTCAGCTTTGATCCTAATGTTCTCAGAAGAAACTTCAATTGAGCAAGCTGTTTGTTGAGATAATGCGGAGTAACACCGATGAATACTAGAGTCTAAAACAGATTCTGGTTCTACCTGCTTAATGCATTTCTTGAGTTGAAAACCATCTAAATTACTTGTTAAAACAATATCACTTGAGTGTGGAACTGAAATTTTGTCAGAAATAGAACTACTGACAGGTACAACAGAAGCTCCTTTGTTAATTTGTGATGCTAATTCAAATCTTCTTTGTTTGTCAAGGATAGAATCATTGCAACTTAACGCAGAAGTATTTTTGTTAATGTATGAAGTTGATTCCAATCTTCTTTCTTTGGTTGATAGAGATGAAATGTGTTCATCAAATCTTTTCCGATACAAAGAAAGTAGATATTGTTCCAAATACATGACTTCTAATTCTAATATTCCAATTTCCTTAATCAGTTCCTTTGCAGCCTAAAATTTAGAGATATACATAATTGATAATCAGAAGCGAGACTCGGTAAACTTTGAAAAACAGGAGGAAAAAAAATTGTAGTTCCATGTAAATGTTTACGATACCTGAGGTATTGAATTTTCTACTGTAGTATCCTGTGAAAAAGGTATATAACATGTTTTCTCGAATGCACGCCTTATCACAAATTGTTGCTGTAATCGTTTTCGAAGATGTAGAATCTTCAGAGACAGAAAATACATAGCATGAAAAGCAACCAGATGCAAATAAGTAAAAAAAAAACAACTTTGGTGCTTTTCATTTTGTTCTTGGCTTAAAATGCACTTTTTATGGCTATAAAAAAAAACTGAGAAAATGCTGGATTTAGCAAAATCATGGTAGTTATGAATATTTTAAGTGACGAACAACACGAAAAACATCTAAGGAAATCCACATAAGTTTTGTCCATAAGTAAAAGTGTAAAAAACAAATACCACAATCTTTGATTCAAGACTTATCTAAGTCATGCATAACTGTGTACCTCTTGTGTCAAAGAACTTTGAAGATCCATATTGTGGTATTGCCTCTTCTTGGATTCAATATTTTGCTTTAGATCCCCCAGTTCCTATTTATGAAACAACAAAGAAGAAAAAAAATACTTAGATTTAGATACACAAAAATTACTTCTATCACTATGAGCTGAAAGTCATTCTTTTATGAGAAGAGATAAAAAATATAAGCAAATAAATATAACAAAAATGTTCATATGTAGTGCTCAGGAATATGCAGCAAGAAGGAAAAGCATGGCAATACCGCTTTAGACTGATACGAAGATTCTGTCATGTTCACAAATTCATCTTCCATTACTCTCCATTTCATTGGATCACTGTCAAACAGTAAAAAAAATGTCAATAAAAAGGAGTTGATGCATAAAACATTATTGAAGTTAACACAAGTTGATATGGTTCATAAACCATTCAAAGCATGAAACTGTTAACTGTTACTGTTAATCTCTTATTATAGTTCATGTGAAATGAAGATTCTTTATATTGCAAAAGTTCTGGATATCTTACAGAACTATTATTTTGGTTTTGAAAGAACAAAAGTTGGTGAAAAACATAAAATGTTCAATCATAAACCTGTTGGAACGCTTGTGACATGAAACTGGTTGGTCCATGATTAACTTGCATTGGTTGAAACCAAATTGGTGAGACATGATTTCATGCATGTTAAGTCAGAATTGGCTTAAAATAATGTGTATGAATACACCAAAAACTACATTAAATGCTGACAGGAAAGATGGAGCAGATATTGACAAGTTTCTTCAATAGTTGACAGTCTCAAAATGGAAGATACATCCAAAATACATTAATTTGAGGTATCACACCTCTTACAAGCAGGTGAATCTCAACTCTGATAGAATGAGACTTCTCACAGAGGTATAAACAAAGTAGTAATTTGTGGTTGAAAAAACCAAATGAGTACTCAATCATATATATCAACTTCAAACTCAGTATGTGTTATTTTCAACCATATTGGTCACAAGAAAACATGAATACCTGAC
The DNA here is from genome assembly GCA_951804385.1 of Trifolium dubium. Taxonomy (NCBI): domain Eukaryota; kingdom Viridiplantae; phylum Streptophyta; class Magnoliopsida; order Fabales; family Fabaceae; genus Trifolium; species Trifolium dubium. The sequence goes on along the minus strand of OX638075.1, from coordinate 23,175,143 downwards.
TGAGGGTGTTTTGTATTGCTGTTGACAATAATATATGAAGCTAATGAGATTTTTTTTGCTTTGACTAATCCACCCCTTTTAAGGCCTTTGGTAAAGTTATGCTTTTTGCATTTCATTAAAACAATATAGCTTTTGTAGAATACTAGCACTATCCTTATATATAATATAAGGTTCTTTTTTGAGATGCGAGTTCAATGGTAAGAGTTTTTGTTGAGACATATGACCTGTGAATTAAGTCTTATATTGATTAGAAGAGGTGCGTGAAGTTGAGCAATTTAAGGTTTTGTGTGAAAAAGTGATGTCAAAGTCATTTGTGTGGTTGTTCAAGGTCCAATGTGATAATTCAACCAATGTGTAAAATGATCATTAACTAATCGTAATTTCCCCATTTTCCAACTTTTAAGATGCTCATTTCCAAATTAATTATATTTTTGAATTAAGTTTTACACCAAAAAATCTGGCATTATTTAGAAATGATTAAAAATAATTTATAAACAACATTTACACTTTTATATTTAATGAGATATCTTTTATAAATGACAAAATTGTGTACAAAATCACAAAATGATCAATCCAGACAATACCTCGAAAATGTGACTTGAGTTAGAAACACACCCCAACACCCCTAATTATCAAATGTGCTTGTATAAGTTAAGGAAGTACTAGTATATTTTAAAGTGAATAAACCATTAAATTGATATTTGTCTTTAAAACTCGCACTCAAATAGATCTTTGACTCTACCAATATCTCAAAATTAGTATCTATCTTTGTCAAATATTTTTCAATTTGTTTCATGTCCTTGTCATTTTTTTTTTTAATTTGATATATTAGTAGAATTAAGAATCTATTTGTAAATTTCATATCAAAGTAAAGCTTTATTAGGACTAGAAAAGAAGGAAGTGACAAGAAACATGAAGGCTGACTGAGATATATTATTTATGGCAGATTATGCAATCAACAATGATGCAAAAATAAAACATGCATGTTTAAAGGCACACCAACTTTAAAGTAGTCTTTATGTGGGTGGGCTTATTTTTGCATTGCATTAAAAGAAACAAAACCAGCTTCATTTTTTGTTTATTTTATTTTTACTTTCTATAGAATAGAATTTTCAAAAGTTAAAACATTCACCCTTTCTAGTATGGAAACAAAGTGACAAAAATACAGGGTGTGATTGGCAGATTATTGGAGAATGGACCTTCATAATGCATACAGTACTTCCAATCCACTCGTGCACTTAGTTTCTTTCTTTGCCATTTCACTAATCATTTACTATACTTTGGTTTAATAGGGTAAAAGCTGTGAAGTGTTTCATGAAACTTTATCCTTCACATTCATTAATCTCTAAGCAAAAATGATTTTTAGACACAAATTTTGACATCAGCACAATATAAACACATTTTTAAATTTCTTTTATTAATACTTTTCTCTCTTCTCGATTGATAATGAGAAAAAACGTAACAATTATTAAAAGTGTATTTGATACATCCACAAGTCTTAGCTTAACTTACAAAAAATTATCAAAATTATTAGACTGAACATCATGATTGGGTTCTAGCTCCGACTCTCTCACTTGTTTGTATGAGTTTTTGATTTATACATTGTTAGATTTTTACATGCAAATTAAATCTCTAGTCTAAAATATGATTTTATAACAAGTTTAACTCTTTATCATGTCAATGTAGAACACGCATATTATTGATTGGTCTAAGTGATAAGAAGTTTAATTTCTCTGAATTTAACTCTTGAATTTAAGTATGTAAATTAAAAATAGTGTTGGGTGAATTTTATCACATATATATAAATCAGAGTCAAATTGAGTTTCACATGATGTTGAGGGTCTATACAAAAGAAGAAGAAAAAAAGTAAAACATGTCTCTTTATTCTTTATACAAAATAAACAAATTTACCAACTAATGAGACTATCTAGCACCATGCTCATATATTTATCACATAATAGAAGGTGAAACCGTTTGCTAATAGCTTTACCACCCACTCTTAACTGTTTCACTTGAAAAGAGTTCAGTTTTCACCCATCAGTTTTTAGTCTAGTCAGCTCAGTCACATGTAGTATATATAAATAATTATATTTTATATAATAATGTATCAAAAACAATCAAAGACGATATACATATCACATAGTTATCATTTATGTAAATTAATGTAAAAACTAAATATGTTAATTTTGTACAATTTTCTTTTAAGGTAATTTAGTTGCTAGTAGAATTCAACCTTTTTTATTAGAGTTTGAACTTCAGGCTCATATAATGTCTAAAAATTTTGTTCAACTTATAGACAAATGTTAGTGCGCTTTCTTATCTATTTTGGACGTAGTTTTAGTGTTATAAATTTTTTGACAAATGCGACAAAGAAAGATAAATTCTTAGGATGTGCGTCATGAGTATTCTAGTAATTAGACCATTTTATGAATTAAATAGAATGTTTTATATATTTAGACCATTTTATGAACTAAATACATAAAACATTCTATGAATCTAAAAAGTAAATTTATTCTTATAATAAAGATCACACGGAGTAGTACTATGAAGCATGACCCCTCCACTAGATAAACGGTAACAACATATGAAGGAAGATTGAAGAGGAAAATAGAGCAAGAGGTCAATTGGAATAAAAAAGAAGACGCACTTAAAAAGAAAAGAGAGCCTCAAAAGGGCTGAAAGTTTATTGTCAAAGGAAGAAGTTAATTTTGATATGAAATGACTAGCTTTAATTTGGTGGGCTGTCTCTTTTATTTAATTTAATTTCATTGGGAAATTTGGATACAACCAATATTTGCATTGTCAATGTCTTTGGTGGGAAAAAGTGCCCTACCTTTTGTTATTTGATATAGGGTGTTATACATGTAATGTATGTAGGGAAGAGCATTCAAATAATGTATCTATGTAGTTACAAAAACAGCATTAGATATTTTGCATGTAAGCTTAATTAATGTAGACATCACATTTTAAATATCTAAAACTCATATACATGAAAACACGACCGAGATTTTGATTTTCAGTTTAGGTGAAAATGTTCGGTATAACAATATTAACACTATAAAGTTAAGTGTTATGGATTTAAGTATGTTATTTGTACGTGGGTGTGAAAATTGAACTTTTTTGTTGAATTATTACTATGTGAAATTTGATTTTCAGTTGTAATAAAAGAAATTGATTCTATATTTCTATATGTGAATTAGTTTTGTGTCTACTTAAATAAGAATTGGAAATAGCTTAACACATAGTGAGATTGAAACTAATCGATTTGGATTTCCAACTATAACTATAAGTCACAATTATATATGTATCTAAATTATTTATAATTAATTTCTTGACTTGTAATATGAGTCCCGATTTTCAATTAACAACGAGATACAAAACTACGCGATGTGGTGTTCGTGTTTTCATAGCGAGATAATTTAGTTTTAGACCAAACAACTATAGCTAGATTCACGTGTTAATTAATGTGTGTCAAGTGGATAGATTGAAAGTTTGTGTTTAGATCATATTGAGTTTGACGGAATCACAGTTATATAAAAGTCACATTTTTAAATTTCGTAAAATTACAATGTATATGCATTGAAACACAGGAATAGGTCGATTCATCATTAATCTAAGTATTATATTTAAATAATGTAGATATATTTATGTAAAAAATGGATTGAACAACAAATTTTAGACTAAAATTAAGTAAAATCTATCTTAAGGCCGGCAAGACAAAATCCTACTTAAAAACACTCTAACAAATAAGTGAAATAAAAAATAACTTCTCAATTTCATATAAGTGAAATCAAACATGAATTAACACTTTTCCCCTTGAACATGAAGAAAAAATCATTTTGGGCTTGTAATACTCCCTCCGGTCCTTATTATAAGAAGAAATTTGTTTTTTAGATTCATGTAATGTTTCATGTATATGGACTATACTATGATCCAAATACATCAAACATTTTATGAATCTAAAAAGTCAATTTCTTCTTATAATAAGAACCGGAGGGAGTATCAATTAAGTTGTAAAAGGTACGACATAAAACAAACATTTGCTCAAAAAAATCATAGGGAGTCATTGTTCAACCTGTAGAACTTGAACCAATGCATTTTAAATTACTATATTTCACTATGTTGGGATTCCAATAATTAGAAACCATAAAAGATGCTTCAAATTTCCCCCTTTGAGTCTTACACTGATCAACACAAACACAAATATTTAACTAGAAATTAATTAACCTCTCTAATCGAGCAAAACAATTATACTAATAATTTTTCATAAGAAACTGACAAACATACTTGTGGCTTTATGAACACTACCAAAGCTTAGTACAATTATTTCATTTTATAATCCAAAACCAACAAAAATTCTACAAATTTCAATACCTTAAAATTAGTGTTAGGAGATTAGGCCATACTCTTCTTGGTATTAAAAAATTATTAGAAGGTCAAATGCACATAACAAAAAATATAAAAATGTGGAAGAAAATAATTAAATTTTGGAATAGGCACAGAAATCAATCAATAAGAAAATAATTAGAAGAATCATATATTGATAAGTAATTTTTTAAAGAGTGTATATGATGAACAATTTATTGCACCTTTCATAGTATATGTAACCAATGCATGCATATTGGGGTTGGTAACATTTTATATGTTTTGTCAGAAGGTAACCGAAGTTTCTTTCAAAGCAAAACAAGAAAACAGAATCTCTTTTGTTGAGGTTGGTAAAACTGATAGTGTTTTCTTGCCTATGTATGTGAGATTGGGAGAGACAAAACAAAAGGCATGGAAACCTGTAACAGAAATTGGAAACCTAAAAATGTTACAAGAAGAAAATGCATGTCAAATAATGAAGTTATTGAGCTCAAATGGCTAATGAATTCTTCTTTGAAAAATAAATCATTTGAAAAAATTTAAGTTTAATTTTTGAATGAAATAATTATTCACCTGATTTTTTTAATTTCGACTGAACTCTAAATTACTAAACTCTCTTCTTTTTAAGAATGAGAGAGTTAACAAAAAAAGCCAAATTATTCATTACATCTAAAATCTTATATTCTGTCAAAAAAAGAAAACTAAAACCTTATAATAAATTAACTAATACTCATTTTTTCCTAAAAAAAAATCTAATACCTCTTTTGTCTCAAAATATGTCACTTAGCACATTGTATTCGAGTTAAGAAATTTAGTTAATTACATTTTATGTGAAAAAGGGAAATAAATAATATTCTCTCCAACTTAAATTATACTCCCTCCATCACAATTTAAGTGTCTTAGTTGACCACTTCACACACTTTAAGAAAAATGTGTAAATGAAAGAGAGAGAGAGGATATGACTTTTACAGAAATACCTCCACTTTTTATTGGTAATAGATATTGGAATATTAAAAAGTAGATACTTTAGTTACTTTATTGTCTCCCTTAATCATTATGATAAGGGTAAAATAGAATAAAAAAAACAATATTATAAATAATATAGGACAATTATTTTGAGATAAACAATTTTAGTAAGTAAGACATTTATTTTGGGACGGAGGGAGTATAAGTCACTTTATAGTATTAATAAAACATTAATCTTTTTTCTATCATACTCCATTCTTTATTATTTATTACACGCTCTTATTCTAATCTTTTTAATTTCTCTAAATTAATTTTAAAAAGTCCTTCATATCAACAGTAGAGGCAGCCTCATATGCTTTTGTAGCTTCCAAAATGCAATCTTGGATATTGCAAGATCATATATTAAGAAACAGTGGACTATGTGGTATGAATCCAGATTTTGAAAATGTTTTTAGATATGCCGAGAGCCAGAGAGACTGAATATTTATTTACTCATAGTATTTTTATGTGGCATTTAGTATAAGGAAGTTTGCTTTTATCCACTATGGTAAAGTTGTTGTTTGACTATAGATCAAATAAGGAACACATATTTATCATAGTCTCTCAATATTATACTTCTTCTATCCTAAAATATAAGAGAAATTTAATCAAACAAAATTGATGTATTTAATCCAAATGTTTATCCAAATACATCAATGTTTTTTGGCTATTCTTCTCTTATATTTTAAGACAAAGGAAAGTATATCTTTTTTCCACAAAACATCTCCCTCTACCTTCTCCTCCACTTATATACCATTTCACCATTGTGTCACTCCATGAATGTTAAACCAAGAGCAAAGAGGCAACAATCAAAAACACCTTAAAATGAAAACTTTACTAACATCAATATGAAGCTAAAAAAATGCTCTTTTTTTTCCTTCATGGCAACACTATCATAAACTCTCTCTTTCTCTCTCTCACACACACACACACACACACACGTGTGAAAGAGACAGGGTTTGAACCCGAGTCATAGCGTTCAACCTAACAATTTCGGCAATCTTTATGAATCTGTAAGATGTCTATTTTATTCATGGGTTTTTGACAAAATTTGTGGATTTCTTCCTAGAAAATCAAATGGTTGAAGTGAACACCGATATATTTGAAAGTGTCTTAGAAATTAAAAAATATATAATTAAAAAGGTATAATTATAAATGATTTATTTGCGAGAAATCATGTTATGGGTTTAGCATTCCAGGCAATTTATTTAATGATTAGGTGGAAGTTTTAATCAAAGAAGAAGAAAGAAGTAGACTTCCCCATACTGCCACCGTATTTTTATCATACTTCAAAAAATACTCTCAAAAAAAAAGAGACACTTTCTCCCATTCCCTCCAAAGCTATCACTAACATTTTCTCCTAACTCCAAACAAAATATTATAGGAATGTCTGTGTACAATATTACATTTTCTCTTTCTGGGTGCAGATCACACACAAATAAAATTTTGGTCAGAATGACCTTAAATGATCTAGCTACCAAACCTGATATCTAAATTGGTCCTGAAAAATAAAAAGTTGGAACTCACTCTGATCCTGCTTGCTTTGCTTCAACAATGAAAATATGCTTCAACAATCACAGAAAATTGTGCCGCTACTATCAACAATTTAATCGTATAAGAGAACGATACAATGTTATCTCAATAAAAATTCAACCATTTAGATCACCTGTGTCTACGAATTATTGTGGGCGTGTGTGTGTGTGAGTTAGTCTTATTATATTACTGCTATTTGTTAAGAAAAGTAACACACAATTGGTCCAAAAAATAAAGGAAAGTAATACCATTGAGTCTAAAAAAAAGGAATATCATCATGTGAAAGTTACCAAAAAAAGAAAAAATCAAGGAAGTTACCTTCACTTGAACTCCATACCAAGATAAAAAGTAAAACTTATCCTAAAATTTGTCTTCTAGAAACCCAAGTAGACATTTATATGATCTACTGGTAAATAAGTTGCCCGAAGGTTATGTACAAGCAAAAAGGCAGACGATGTAGAGATGAGGAACATAGAATTTCTTTGGAAAATATCTCCGCAGCGACATCGACAAAAGATAAAAAAGAAGCAAATGGGGAGACAGGGTAAACTGTATGAATGTGAAATCCAAAATGGTTGATTCATCCCATCAAAAGCAGCAAAGCAATTTATGTTAGACCTGTACGCCTATGTATATAGAGTCTCCTTCAAAGTCAATTTCTGTCTACAACCTCAGCTGGCAAGTTTAGATCAAAAAAACCACCGTCTTTTCGGGCACGCTTACGAGACGAACATCCACTCTCTTCTGACTGATTAAGCTCTGCTGTTACACCTACGCTTGCAGCATATATACAAGAATCCTTTTCACTCAGTAACATTTCTGAGCATCCACAAAGTCAAACTGAAGAAAACATATATAAGAACATTCATAACATAACACGATAGGAAAGCTCAAGATATAAACTAATTTGGCACAAAACTTTCAATGTTAAAAATATTTTGAAGAAAAAAAAATTAAACAACAACAACAATAATAATAATAATAATAATAATAATAATAATAATAATAATAATAATAATAATAAATAATGCAAATAATGAGCTTGAATGCATCACAATGCAATATATTCATTCATCTGCAAACATAGTGACTCAAAAGTGGAAATTAAATCGCCCAATCCCTGCTTATTAACAATGATTTTATTAAAATCAGGGTGAATACAAAATTAATATCCAACACTAACCAATCAAAACATAACTATGATCTCCCCACATATATGCACATTAGAGGAGTGCTAGGAACACTATCTTTTCAACACTCTCTGACACCCATTTTCTAGTTGATTGATATCTATGTTGATCTCTCACTTTGGAAATAGGCCCCACATAAAATGGTGCGGCCCATTTTGGAAATAGGAGTGTTCAAAAGTGTGTTTTTAGCAATCCTCATGCATATTATGACAATACACGTAGTGGAATATTAAGGAGCATAGTTCATCTGTTAACACTTAACAGAGTTATCTCAACATGGCTACAAAGTATATGTGTTGAGTCATAGCAATGACTACTGATGTAGTGCAGTCAATACCATATAACCAAATTAGTTGCCGATAAAAAGTCAGAAGAATGATTAGCGCACTAAACATTTCCCCTTAAAGAGAGAAGCAAAGAGTTGTGTTTCAGCTCAATTTTCAAACCAAATCCAACAATAGACGTTTACCTGTATTGCTGGCTTTATTGCTTAAACAAATTTGAAGCTCTGAAGCTTTCTCTAAGCCCTTTGATTTATATGGTGCTATACGGTGGACACTACCAAGATTAACAGATTCCAATAAATCATTATCGATGCACTGATACCTGCATCGGATATAAAAGAATTCACAATCATAAATGTCAAATATCAGAGATGTACTAGAAACTAATCTAAAACACAACACTTACATTTTTTTACAAAGACCATCAATAAGTGTTGACAGATTTATTATCTCCATCCTTATTTTCATAACATCATCATCATCAAAGGTTTCAAAAGGCTCCTCCAAAATTTTAGAGAGTTTTTCAACATTTGCCTCAAACTGCTGTTGTTGATCCTCAAATAAGTTCTGTTTTATTTCCCTTTCAGCTTCTGACATTTCATCTTTAAAAAGCTCATTTCCAAACATATAAAATGCAAATGCATATGAATGTGAAAGGACGCGCCTAGATCTGAACAGTTTGGAGAGTCCATTATTCACCCAGCTATAATCTCTGAGTTCATAATTTTTTCGTTCAGCATTTTTTTCTTCCGAAGAAGCAATCTTGACTTGTATGATACCTTTCAGTTTACTTTCAAGCTTAAAGGAGTCTGTGTGCGCTTTATATCGGTTATGATAATGCATGTACCTATAGAGATCCCTCTTTGCCCGCTCAGCTGATTTCTCTTGCTCTTTGTAGCGGCCACAGCTATGACCTGCTATACTTGACCAAGTATGCTCCCGGCCGGTAGCTCCACCACACAACCAACTGCATGGAGAAAGGGAAATATTATTATTATATGAAACACAAGTTCATGTCAGTATGAACAGTCATGCAGACGGCACCCGGTCCATTTTACCATACATATTTACAATTAACTGAATCTATACATGACCAACAAACATAAATTATTAGGTGGAAACAGTGTAATGACAGAAGAAAAGTTGGATGAGAATATATAATGCAAGAAGTAGGAATACTCACCAAAATGCTTGGCCGCAAATACAGCTAACCAAATTACAACCACCATTCTTCTCCACTGGTTTGTGGCACTTTGGACAAGGTTTTGTATGAACAGTTATCCAATTAACAGTTTCTGATTCATCTCGACACTTCTGTTCCCACAGCTGCCACATCAAACATGAACAGGGGGAGTGTGCTTCTGACAAGCAACTAAAACAAAATTGTTCACCGCATGAACATTCTACCTCACACAATCTATCACCCTCAACACGAATTGCATTCCCACAATGTGGCGTGCTCGGACACCATTTAACTCTTATATTGTCTTCGATGTAGGATTCGAGAAGAAAGCGTTCATATTTTTCTGCCATATCAGGGTGATCTCTACTGAGTAGAGTTCTTACGACAGCTTCATCACAAATGGAATTACATTTGTGAGCCATGCATCTGATGCGTTTACTTTGACCCTCATTTATCTTGACAAAAAAATGTTGTGTCCAACCTGTAAAAAAAGACAACCAAGATTAATGTAATGTAATGCAAATTTTTTTCAGTCTTTGACAAGGGCATAAAAACAGGCTGATGCAAATCCTAACTCACGGCTTACTGCATTAACAATCAAAATAAAATAAGCCATGTCATCTTGCTAACACGTGATAATCTTGTTGAAAAGTTATAGATGTTATATTGACGTGAATCCTCTAATGACTAATGCTACCTACTAAGTTAATATCATGTTACGATAGTGTTACACTTAAGCAACTATTGTAGGACACACCATTACATTTTATTTAGGGTCCATTAATTTTGCCTGTGCTTTTCTCTCTCACAAAATGGCATATTGTCATGTTAGTGTGTTAGGAGTCCCACATTCTGTAGACAGGAGTGCTCAATGTGATACTTAGGCCATGACCATGAAGGATCCCCCACCTATTTAACTAGTCTTTTAGGCTGGGCTCTCCTCGTGAGCTTAAGTCCTAACATAGTGGGTAACATTAAGGATTCAAATGAAATTCTTATCTTTTACCAATGAAATTATGAAAATAAAAGAAAAAAGCCAATAACGACAGAATAATCACTCACAGGAGTTGCAAAAGCAGTGACCACAGTCCATTTTAGTTGCTTCATCACTAGGAACATCGTCCATACATATTTCGCACATTACTAAATCACCAACCAGTGAGTTAGTGTCACGACATTCATCCACACTAACACCAGCCTGAGCAAACATAAATGCCTTCCCTTTTTCTACATAAAGCTCAAACAAATGATTGACATCCCAACGATGATATATAAGCAGTGTGCGTGCATGCTGTTGTCTCACAGAAAGCATCTCCATCACTTTGCGCAAATCCTCCTTCTGTATATAAATAAATGCACACAGGAATCTCAGCAAAACAAACAAAAAATTATCCAAACAAAAACACTCTAGTTCAATTTTTTCTCATTACCTGTGCAGCTATCAGTGATTCCTTCGTAATCACCTGCAAGTGCCAACACAATTCAAAAGAAAAATGTCAGTACTAAAAAAGGACCCTAGAAAGTTGCGTCATATAAAACCATATAAACTATATAATTATAAACCACAAAAAAGAAGAGATTCTCATTCTCAGTTATGAAGCGCGGACACTCCTCGGGTCTGACACAGAAACGACACTACATTGAAATACATCATTTTCTCAAAAAGTTTATCCATGTGAACGTGTCGTGTCAGTGTCCCTGCTTCAGTTCTAATCACAGGAGAGAAAAAAAAAATTCCTTCAACAAATTCACCAGCCATAAACATTGATGCAACAGAATCCAAAAATTCAACAAAATATTAAGCAAAACCAGTTTTAAAGCTTCAAACATTCATCAACCCTTTTTCTCTCTAAATACAATGCGCTTCATCATTAACATAATAAAACAATCAATACACAAATTCACAAACCACAATGATAACAACAACAACAACGAAGATGAATACGAAAACAACAACAACAACAAACACGCACAATCATCTACCATATAAATCATCGTTTGAAATAGAGAGAAAAAGGGAAAATGAAATCGAAAGGGAAAATGAAACCTGAGCAGAAGAGAGAGATTGATAATCATCATGATCGTTGTTTTCGATTAAATCGACGTCGGAATCTTCTTGATCGGAGAACTGATAATCATCGTCGCTGCTGCCGTAATCTTCCATATTCCGTTTGAATTGAGAAATAGAAATTAGGGTTTAGGTTAAATGGATCGAATCCCGGTGATCGGTGGTAAAAAGGGGGAACTGCGAAAATTCCGACGAGAAAAGTGAAGGGAAGGTTTACACACAACACAAACCACTCTCTCTTCCCTTTTTTGCTTTCTGCTCACACAATATATAATAATATTTATATATAATCGTAAAATAGAATAATTATTATTGAATGAACAAAATAATTATTAATCGTTTAGTCTTCTCAAGGTTTGGGATGAGGAGTATTAGGACTCCGTCTGATGATTTGTTTTAAAAATGAGTGTCGTTTTAGACTTATTTTTACAAATTTGTTTTAAAATGAGTGTCGTTTTTTAATTTTTAATATAATATTTTTTTATTATTTTTAAGAAAATAAAGAATAAAGTAGGATTAATTTAGTAAAAGTGATATTACTTTTAATATAATGATTGAATTTTTTAATATGTGTGAAAACACTGAAATCAAACTATATCAAAAAAAAATTACTGAAATTAACACTCATTTTAAAACAGAAGGAGTACTATTATTTACTTCAAATTTCAATTCCACTTTTCTTGCCTACAGTTGCATTGCATTATTTGAAGATTTCTAATACAACAACTTAGGTGGGAGTGAGATGTTTTGCAAATACTACATCCGTTCCTTTTTACTTGTTGTTTTAGAAAAAATATTTGTTCATTTTCACTTGTCGGTTTGGTAATTTAGGTTATGTTTTACCTATTATACTCTCTTTCTTATTTTATTGACCAAACTTTGTTTAATTTTTTTTTTAATAATATAATCATTTTACTGTAAACAAATTTTGTTTGTTTTTAAATAAAGTTTGTTACAATTTTTTAGGAATAGATAATGTTTGTGAAAAAGTAGAAAATTATTAGTGGATTAAAAATATCATATATATTATAAAAAGGGCATAATAGGAAAATAAGGTGTAAAAATACACTCTCCAATTTTGATTTTTTTTCTTTCTAAAACGACAAGTAAAAAATAACAGATGTAGTAATATTTTAGATATAGATTTTGATTTTTAGTTGTTCAAAGATTTAGATTTAAATATATTTTAGATTTAGAAATAACATATAGTTCTTCTTGTAAAAAAGAGTTAAAAAATGATTATGATTTTGTTTTTAAACATCTATATAAAATTTATATCTATATTTATATTTACTTATATAGTAATATATAATTAAAATTTTATATTTTACGAACAAAATTTCACGTGACAATTTCTCATAAATTAAAACTTACGTGTTATTTATGTGTTGTTACGTGTTATTTATGTGTTGTAAAAGGTATATGGTCTTGTTCCACCCACACAAGTAAAAATCTATTTTATGATGATGTTTTGAAAGGTTTGAAAGGAATTTTATGATATTAAAGGTCCTGTTTACCTCGATTTATATTTTATTTTTCTATTTTTTTTAAACGAAAATTATAAAATTGAATTTAGCTATATTTCTCCTTAAAAGTATTTGAGAAATAAAGTAAAGAAGTAAAAAAATAAAGAGAAGTGAAGTCAAACATAATTTTTTCTTTCTTTATTATTTTTAAGAGTTTAATTGATATGCACTGACGGTGTAAACTTTTTTTACACATACATCCAATCAAAATACAAGAAATTGTCACTTTTATAGGTTAGTTCCTAAAAAATCTCCATAAATGCTTACATGGCGTGATTTAATTGGATGCACGTGTAAAATAATTTTACACCGTCAGTGCATATAAATTAAATTCTATTTTTAAAGAGAAGAAAAAAAGTAGAAAGTAAGTCGGGCCAAACGGGGTCTAAATGTCTGTTTGGCCCGGCTTTATTTTAGTTTTACTTCATTTTTTTTTTATGCATAAGAAAAATTAAAAAAGACAAAAACTAAAAAAAAGGAAAATTACACCCTAAGAAAGGTAATTCTCATTTAGTAAAAAAAAAGTGACTTAATACTTATGAAGAAAATATAGAGATACTTATATACCAAAAAAAAAAATATAGAGATACTTATGAAAAAAAATATATAGAGATAAGTCAAACGAAGTTTAATATTACTGAGTTTTAGTAAGAAGTACATGACTCGATTTCGTCTAACAACTAAAAATCGACTATTATGATTTTATTTTTATTTTGAAAGTATCTTTATGATATTTTATTCTAATAGTAAAAATGACATCTTCAATTTTCATCAGCAACCTTTTTTTTGAGATTTATCTTATGAACCATTTTTTTTATAAAAATTTATTTTGCACAATCACTCTCAAACGTTAGAGATATTCATGTGTCTCAATTTCCTCAACCCTATTTCAAGGGTGATATAGGTTTGCCATATCTATCCTAGATGATGAATATTTAGCTGGTGCGGAAACTTGTAAGCACAATCTTCATGGAATGATTGTTTAGCCCAATGGTTCAACACTCTCACGATCGTTTCCTTGAAGACTAAGCTAACACCTTTGTGGAACAATTTATCAGTTTATGAATTCTCTTTTTCATTTTTAGAAGATGTTAGACGGATGAGATCTGTTGCTTCTTGGAATTTAGACCCTGATTTTCTCAAGTAGTTTGGTTGAACTGAAAATTTTAATCCTAATTGTTTGGCTTTAAAATCCATTTTTAGTTCCCTATATTGATATTTTTAAACTTATAATCCTCTTTTTTATTGAACCAGCTTTTTAGTCTTCTATTTAAAAAGTCAACATTTTTGTAGTCTCTCTCATCTTAATGATGTGACGCCTCTCAATTGGTGATGTGAAAAAGCTGATTAAGAAATATTTTCTTCCATGTCAATTGTATATTTTCATATAATTGAAGGAAAATGTTAAACGGTGCACCCATAATTTAAAATGGAAACAAAACATTCAATTAAAACAAAAACATTTAGGATCTGTTTGGTTCAATCGAGAGGGAGAGGAGGTGAGGGGAGGAATTTATAAGGATGTGAAGTGAGAGAAAATATAATTTATTATGTTGACAAAATTACCCATATATATTTATTAAAATCCTAAATTATCCTCGCTAGAATATTAAAAATTTAGGTTTTAGTTTTTGAAAACAAAAAAAAATTAGGTTTTCTACTCATAAGATTTTTTTTTGTTATATATATCCATTATAATTTAATCCTTATATTTTTTGGTTCGGGATAAAAAAGTAAATTCATTATCTCCTCCCCTCTTCTCATTAAAAATTTGAACCAAACATAAAAATTTAAAATATTCTCTCCCCTCCTCTCCCTTCCAAAAACCTCGAACCAAACAAGGTCTTAAGTTACCGTGAACTTAGTTCTAGTAGGGACATTGCATGATAATACAGAAATGAGAGTTCAAATTTGTTACCCATTTATCCACATTAAAAATGTATAATTCTAGCCGCCACTGTACCGAGTGTTAACCTTGAAAAAATGATTAAATATATTTTTTCAGCCTATAAAATTAGCGAATTTTAGTTTTCGTCTCTAAAAAAAATTACAGGTTTTCATCCCTAAAACAATTTTTGTTTTGTTTTTGGTCCATAATGATCAATTTATGGTAATTTAATGATCATTTTTTGTTTTGTTTTAAGTCCATTTTTTTGACTGTCAAACATTTATCCATTCAATTCGATATAAGTATGGATACATATAGAAATATCAATAAAAAATATGGAAACTAGCTAAGAACGGAGCCACTTTAGCAGCTTCATTAACTTGTCTCCTGATGAACTTTACATGAGAGTTCATTAAACTTGTAAATAACAAGTGCTTACACTCATTGAGGATGGCACCAAGCTCCGAAACATATAACTTTTTGCAATAGAGACTATCCACAACCCTTTTGCAATTCATCTCAAAATCCATATTGAGAAGTTGCAAATTGTTAACCCAATTAAGAGTTTTCAAAAGTCTCAATGCTAAAACATGACAAAATGTTGTTTATTAAGGACTAAAAAAAAAAAATTAGGATGAAAATATGTGATTTTTTATAGAGATGAAAACCAAATTTTGCTAATTTTATAGGAACGAAAAAATATATTTTTTCTTCTAAAAGACCAAAATAAAATAGATTAAAGAAAAGCAAAGAGGCATATATATAAGACATGCCAAGGACATACAAATGTCATGCATCTATTAAGAGAAAGACTCATGAGCCTAAACACCCTGTCCAAGCAACTCCCAAAATCAGACTCATTCATCAGTACTTCTCAACAAACAAGAATTACTACTTTGGTAGTTTTTATTCTTCAAAGTAAATGAATAAAAATTGCAGCAAGAAAAAAAGTATTTAAAATTGGTAACAAAACTACACACAATACTGTCTAATTGTTCAACTCGTCAACATTGACGCCAGCAGCAAAATCTTCACTTTAACTCCTCTTGAGAAAGATTAAAAAGGCGGTACACCAAACCTTTAACAGGTAGTATATCCTCTCATACGATCACATATGTCCCTGAAAAATGTTCATCCGTCATAATTAAAACACAATTTATATGAATAATTCTTCTCTAAGTGTCATTTTCTATAGTTATGTTGGTTGTGTCATCCTTATACAACACAATTTCTCATGATAAGTGTGAAGGGTTGCTTATTAATGCACAAAACATGTAGTGAAATTTTAAGGGGGGTGCTTCACATATGTTAACAGAGTTATCTTAGTGTTGATTCATAGGAATGACTACTGATGTAGTGCAGTCATATACCATATAACCAAATTAGTTGCCGATAACAGGTTAGAAGAATGATTAGCTCACTAAAAAATTTCCCTTAAAGAGAGAGAAGCGGAGAAATAAAGCGAAGGAATAAAGCAAAGAGAATGATTACCTGTATTGTTGCCTTTATAGCTCTAACAAATTGGAAACTATGAAGCCCTCTCTATGCCCTTTGATTTATATGGCGCTATAATGTGGATACTACCAAGACTAACAGAACCCAATAAATCATTTTCGATGCACTCATACCTGCACTCAATATAAGAATTCATAATCATCAATGTCAAATGTCAGATACGAACTAAAACCTTACATAAAGCACAACACTTACATTTTTTTACAAAGATCGTCAACAACTGTAGACAGAGTTATTGTCTGCATCCTTCTCTTCATAACCTTAGCATATTGTAAGTAATCGAAAGACCCTTGCAAAACATTAGAGAGTCTTTCAACATTTGCCTCTAACTGCTGCTGTTGATCCTCAAATAAGTTCTGTTTTATTTCCCTTTCAGCTTCTGACATTTGCTCTTTAAAAAGCTCATCTCCAAACATATAAAATGCAAACGCATATGAATATGAAAGGATGCGCCTAGATCTGAGAAGTCTAGAGAGTCCATCAGATACCCAGCTATAATCATTGAGTTCAAACTTTTTTCGTTGAGAATGTTTCTCTTTGAAAATAAAAATGTCCCCTTGCATAATGCCTTTCAGTCTACTTTCAAGCTTAAAAGAGATTGTGTGAGCTTTATATCGGTTATAGTAATGCTTCTCCCTATCGAGATCTCTCTTTGGCCTCTCAGCTGTTTTCTCTTCTTTGTAGCGACCACAACTATGGCCAGTTATAGTTCTTGAAGTATGTGCCCGGCAGGTAGCTTGACCACACAACCAACTGTACACAAAAACGGAAAAACTATTATGGAAACACAAGTTCTTGTTAGCTCGAACAGTCACAGACGGCACCTGATCCATAGGATGATACCATTTTAAAATTAACTGAACCTATATATAACCAACAAATATATTACTACTTGGAAAAGTGTAATGACTGAGGAAAAGTTGGATGAGAATATATAATGCAAGAAGAAGGAATACTTACCAAAATGGTTGGCCACAAATACAGATAACCAAATTACAACCACTAATCTTCTCCACCGTTACGTGACACTTTGGGCAAGGTGTTGTATGAACAGTTATCCTATCCGCTTCAGATAAATCTCGATACTTCTTTTCCCAAAGCTGCCACATCAAACATGAACAGGGGGAGTGTGGTTCTGAGCCGCAATTAAAACAAAATTGTTTACCACATGAACATTCTACCTCACACAAGTCAGCACACTCAGAACGAATTGCATTCCCACAATGTGGCGTGCTCGGACACCATTTAACTCTCTTATTGTCTTCGATGTAGGATTCAAGAAGAAAGCTTGCATATTTCACTGCCATATCAGGGTTCTTTCTGAAGAGTAGAGTTATTACAACAGCCTCATTGCAAATTGAATTACATTTGTGAGCCATGCATCTGATGTGTTTACTTTGACCCTCGCTTACCATGACAAAAAAATGTTGTGTCCAACCTATAAAAATAGACGGCCAAAGTTATAGCGATGTAGTTTTTTTCCAGTCTTTGATAAGGGTGTAAAAAAAAGACTGATGTAGATCCTAAACTCACAGTGCATATTGTCATGTTAGTGGGTTACATTAAGGATTCAAATGCAATTTTTACCGATGAAATTTTGAAAAAGAAAAAAACAAGGTCAATTATGACAGAATAAACAAAAACTCACAGGAGTTGCAAAAGCGGTGACCACACTCCATTCTTGTTGCTTCATCACTAGGAACGTCGTCCATGCAGATTTCACACATTACTAAGGCATTAACCGGTGAGTCAGAGTCACGATATTCATCCACACTAACACCAGCCTGAGCAAGCAAAAATTCCTTCCCTCTTTCTACATAAACTTCAAACAAATGGTCCATATCCCAACGATGATAAATAAGCAGTGTGCGTGCATGATGTTGTTTTACAGAAAGCATGTCCATTACTCTATGCAATTCCTCTTTCTGAATATGAATGCACATAGGAAACTCAATAAAACAAAACAAAAGTAAAAAAACATAATTGATTTCAATTTCTTCTCATATTACCTGTGCAGCTATCAGCGAATCCTTCGTAATCACCTGCAAATGTCAAAGCAGTTCGGTAAAAAAATGTCGGAACAAACAAAAGACCAAAAGGAAGTTGATTTAGAAGTTGGATCATAATTCAATCATATATAAACCACAAAAATAAGAGATTCTCAATCCTAATTCAGACAAAAAATTTAAACTCCTTGAACAAACCCAACACCCTTAAACTCTATAGCACCGACACTTACGATGGAAGATGTCCAATGTCTGACACCGACGCATATGATTACGTCCAATTAAACTATTTTTATCAAATTTTATCCGGTGTTTGGTGTCCTTGTTAGTGTTTCATAGCGATCAACAAATACAATACAGAAATTCAAAAAGTATTTAGCAAAATCAGCTATCATTACAGCTTTGATCAACCGTCTTTCACTCTTGACATAATGCTCGTCATTAAGAAAATAACAGTGACATGTAATTTGTATATGATCGCTAAAAATGAAGAATAGGTGCAAAGAGAAAAGGGAAATGAAATTGAAAAGGAAAACCTTAGCAATGGGAAGGTTGGATTTGGAAGAGATGGAGTCGGAATTGTGGTGATCGTTTTGGAGTGATTGGAGCTCGGAATCTTCTTGATCGGAGAAACGACAATCGTCATCGTCGTCGCTGAAACCATAATCTTCCATATTCCAAGCAGCAGCAGAAAGAAAGATAGAGAGGAAAGAAGAGAGTGTTTTATGAAGCAAAAGGAAAAGCTCGAGACAAGTTTTGAATGACAGAGAGATTTTATTTCACTATTTAGATATTTTCTCAATTTATTGTTTGAAAAGTAGATGAAACGGAATGAGTTATAATCTTTTTATTCTAATTTTATTCTTTATTTATAAAACATTAAAATGTTGAATTTTCGATTCACTTCAACCAAACATACTTCACATATCATCAATAATTCATACGGATTATATCATCTTCAATTATCAACAAATACTAACAACACACCACAACAGCATGGCACCAAAACCATAGAATTAAATAATATAGCAAATGTATATTAACATGACTCTTTTTCTCTAAAACCAAATGTATATGAGAAGAAGAAAAAAGGGGGGAAAGTGAATATTCCAATCCACGTTCATTTCATACGGCATATTGCATCTTATGTTATATTGAAAAATTCTTAAAGCATAATGAACCAACAAAACATTAACCAAACAACTGCCCAGAAACAAATGATTTTTAATTTCTTTAAAATTTTATATGAATGATTTATATGATATAAACTTTCAATCCAATGATGAATTTTGTAAAATTTATATTCGTTATAACGTTATCGAGCAATGTAATATTATTCAAATGTTACACTAGTGTAATTTGATGCCTAACTTATTCCTACCTAAAAACATGTGGAATTAAATTAACAAGTTTACTCCCACTATATATTGACAAAAAACCAATTATACTTCCACTATATATTCAACAAATCCTCTATTTAAAACTTGCAGACTTTATTAAAGAATCTGCATGTCAATAGTTGAAAAACATGAAGACAAAAAAAGATTAAAGTTTGTCATGTTTTTGCTTAAAAAAGATAAATTAGATTGACTAAATTATCCTTTATTTAAAACTACTCCCACATGTTTTTTACTGAGCATATTAGGGGGCCTAAATAGCAATTTTTTAAAATTTAAAACGAGGAGATGATGCCTGCACTAAAAACCTAGGTCTGTTTGATCTGCAAAATATAAATATTGAACAAAATAGTGTAGTATAAGACATAACAACACAAGACAAGACAAACGTTTAAGATATTAAACAAATTTTGTCTTGTACATTGTTTGGTGGAGAAAGAGTTATTTTGGTGTTTTAGACAACTTGTGATGAAGACAAAAAGTTGTTCCATGGTTTAAGAGGGACAAGAATATCTATTTTTGTTCAGTCCTTTGACCCTCAATTTGTCCGGTCTCAAGAACATAGTACAACTAAAGTTAAACACACACTCAAAGAACACTTACAAAGATATTTATATTTATCTCCTTTCAATGGCACTAACGGAACTCGAACCCAAAATCTCTGGATCCAAGTTCTATATTTTTACCTCCCTTGAAGTTAAGAACCTTGCTATTCTACGGTAAAAATAATCCAAATACCGTCAAGATAAAGAATCAAAATTATGTTTACCAAAACCCATACAAATGGAGGCCATGACCTTAGACCCATGACAGGGGTAGAACAAAAGCTTTTCATACAGCAATTCGAATATTTTTTTCATTTACTTTTCAACAAACTAGAATTACTACTACTTAGGTACATCAGTATGCCTAAAATTAATTAATAGTTAAGCGAATAGCTTTCATCCTTCAGAGTAAATGGATCAAAATTGCAGCAAGGAAAAGTATTTAAAATTGGTAACAAAATCTCATACAATACAGTCTAATTGTTCAACTCATCAACATTGATTCGAAAAGCAAAATCTTCACCTTCTAACTCCTCGTGCATCAGATTAAAGTGCGGCACTTCAAACCTCTTAACAGGTTGTATATCTTCATTTGATGACCGCTGTCCCTGAAAAATGTTCATCTATCATAGTTAAAACAGAGATGCAGATGATTGAGGTATCTATTTTGAACTTCCAAATTTATATGTGAAATTACATTGGTTCTATTTCTCTATTTCTAAATCCAAAAACTTTGTGAAGAATATACACAAGCACAATACCAAATTATGTCTTTCAACGAGACATTTTGCCGACAAATTGGTTTTTATAATATGATAACACTAATTTTGGTATAACTCATACATTCAAGCTTTGGTAGCAACAATGTTATAATCATCAGAGAAAAAAATTAAAAGGATATATGGATGACTAACCTTCTTTAGAACATACACAAAATAGTGAAAGGTTTCACCAAAAGTAGTCCACTCAACAGACCAGCTGAAATCAGGTGCATTAAATATAGGACGCCTAAAATGTGGCTGGCATGAATTTTCAACAGATTAGAATCAAGACAGGACCCAATAAAAGACACAAAACTAAGAGTTCATTCTTCAAACCTGGCCAAAAGTTATTGAGATAAATGTGCCACCTGCTTTCAAAACCCTGTGAACACCTTTCAACGTCGACATGACCTTGGACATAGTTTCTGGCTTCGGATTCCACGGGTCACCACTATCCACAAACAATACATCCTTCAAAATCAAAGTTAACATATTCAGGTTTAATTTAACTACTTCAACAAGGTAGCAATTATAATTGTTAGTATAGACTGTCAAGCGAAAATTCCATTATATGCCGGTCAAAGGAAAATAATCTAATTTACCATAGTTCCTTTCTCGATAACCAAATCAAAACACTCATCGTCAAAAGGCAGCTCTAGCATATCAGCTTGCATCACTTTTATGTCTAATTACAGAAATGCAAACACATAAAAAATTAAGAAACACATGCACACAACAAATGAGCAAAACAAAATTGGATCATGACAAAGTTGACATTGATAGCCAATGAAAATATCATAAACAAAAAACATCAATAATTCATGTCTACCATAACACCAAATCATCAATAATTTCCCATAGTTTTTTATCTCAACCGTTGATTAAAGATCGGACGCTCAAGATTAAATACACAGTTAAATGATCTCATCCATTAATTTAGATTGGACGATCTACAACTGTAACTATGTCACACAGTTACAACAGGAAATTCAATTCCCAAATCATATACACATTTTCAACCCAACATAGTAGACTACATTTTTATTTTCTACCATTAAAAATCTATGCAGTAATTGTGAAGCTCTAATAGCCAACGATACAGACACACAGGCACATATACTAAAGATGCCACTAATACAGACCCAAATACAACACTAATATCAATTTAAAAAAATAGAAATGATTGAATATAACCACATGTATTGGTATCAGACACCAACACATTTTGGACATGGGACATGTCTCCAATCAGAAGTGTCAGTTCTACCTAGTATAGCAATGTGCACATGCTTAAGCCCCTACTCCCCCGTACCGACACACTTACAATTACATTCATTGAATTATATCATTTTTTTTTTCAACTAGGTTTTATCCATGTTGACGTGTCAGTGTCTGCATAACTGAAAGCAACCTAAGGCCTAAGCTAAGCGAACCTTTCAAATTGTGAGAAATTACGCGGTTTCGCATGTTGTGAACAGCAACATGTGAAAGATCAATGCAAGTAATATTAGTTGTGCCATCGTTATACAAGCCTTCAGACATTTGTGAGTTTCCACAACCAAGTTCAAGGACAGAGGAATGAGGTGTGAGATGAGGTTGAATTAGGTGACGAAAATGGGAATAATCTTTCAGCCATTCATATTTCTCCTCCTTTGTAAACCTCTCGTCCCTGAAACAAAATGAATGAAGGGTTTAAATTATCGAGAAATTAAGAAAATGATTAAAGTGATTAGTGATAATTAGTTAGTTAGTTAGTTAGTTAGTTACCAGTAGGAAGGATTAAGGTACGCCGAAGCAGTTGAAGGTGTAACCGTCGGCGTCGGGTCCATTGTTGAGGTCAAAGTTCAAACCCTAGCGCCGGCGGATAAAACGGTGCTAATGTGGATTGCCACGGGTGCAATGAGTTAGGCGATTTTTTTGACTAGAAAACTCACAGACAAATTGTACCAAAATGGTCATAAGCCGTTGTTAATAAATTTGACATTCATCGTGTAGTCCAATCAGTTACTATGGAAACACATTGGTATCACTATGCTAATACTTCCTCCGTCTTAAAATAAAAAGTCATATTATATTTGTCAAAATTATAAATTACTTTATTTCAAAATAAATGTTTTATAACATTTGGTTTTTTTTTTTATTCTTTAAAACAATTGTTAGGTGAGAGAAAAAGTATATTAAAATATTTACTTGTTAGTATTTCAATGTCTACTACCAATAAAAGAGCAGGTATTTTAGTAAAAGTTATATTCTCTCTTTCATTTACACAATTTTCTTAAAGTGTGTGATTTGGTCAACTATGACACTTAAAATGGGACGGAGGGAATATTTGTTTATTAGTAGTGATTATATAAAGAATCAAGGTGTAAATGCACCCATTCCCCTCCGAGTTTTAATAATTGTCAAAACACATGAAAATAGAGTAGAATATGTTTAGGTAACAATTGAAATTGACTTGACAGCAAAAACACTTTTTGAAACTTTGAAAAACCAATTTTTAGGTGTTTTGTATTGATACATATATACCTGTATCGATACAAATGTCCTGAAACTTGTTCAGGCTGATTACCACGCATTTGTATCGATACATAGCAGCTTTGTATCGATACAAATTGTTCTCATTGGAGTCCAGATGAGCCTCTGTGTTTCGAAACACACTTATATGTTTTGAAACACATGAAGACTCTCTTGAAACCAGAAAGAACATTATGTTTCAAAACATACTTGTGTGTTTCGAAACATATCAGTCACACTCTGTTTTTCTGGTGTATGTATCAATACATACACATGGTTGTATCGATACAAGTACACAAAACTTCAGTTTTCCTTTTGCTGTCAATTGCTTGTATCGATACACACTGATGCATGTATCGATACAAGTCTGTTAGATTGTGCTTAAATTTACTCAATTCTATTTTCTCTATAAATAGTTTTATGAGTTATTGTTGTAAGTGTGAGAAACTATTGGTAAAGATTTCTTTGATCAAGATTGCTGAGTATTTTGCATCAAAGAGCATTCAAGAACAATCATCATCTTCCTTCTAATCTCTATCAAATTGAAGTTGAATATGGGTTCAATTGATGTTTCTTAGAAGAGCTTGAAGGATAACGTTCGGGGTAAGTTCGTGGTGAATCAAAATTACATCCGAGTTGATTGGGTCTTGAAGGTATAGAGTTTCTCATCCGGATTCAAGTGTTGCTTGGATTGATCAATACAATTTGACGAGGGAATTATCCGGACAATCATCACAAGGTTCTTGGTTCAAGATAGGTGTGAGGGCTTCATTGTTGGAAACGGTAATTGAAGTCAAGATTGGATTGAGGTTGCACAATCACAAGTTGGAGCTATGGTGAAGATCATTAGATAGAGTCTATATCTTTACATATTGTATCAATTGTGTACTTGTGCATTCATATAAAGATTTTCGAATAAAAGTCTCAACTTATCCATTTGATAAGTTGGGGGTAGAGGTATCGGCCCACTGCGAGGACGACGCGAAAGCTGGGAACTCCCTGATCATCTACGTGTGTCATTCTCTAATCCCTTATCTCTTTACTTTACGATTTGTTGTTAATTCACAAAGGTGGTTTTGTCATACACGCCAAGTGTTTGACAAAAGTACCGTTTGTTACTTTGTTTGCTATAAGATAATTCGATACCGTTATTTGTGTGTGTGAACGTTTTTAAAGGAAAAACTATATTTGACAATTGCTTGAATTCAAATATTTGTTGTTGTATTCGAATTATCATTGTTATATCATTTTGGCTATACTACCTTTCCTTTGGTCGAGGTGCAAATAGACTACCGATCTAGGTAGCTTCCGCTCACTCGTTTAAAATCCGAAAAGTCGTGTGTTGTATTTTCGGAACGCTTGTTTTCGCCACTTTAAAAGCGTAGCCACGTAGTCTAATACAAGGTTGTCAAACTCATGATTCTACTTAGATTCAAAAAGAGTCATCATACTTGACTCTTAAACTCAACTTGTAGACTCGTACGAGACTATAAAAAATTGAAAATGGCTATCAAAAACTTAAAAATAACACATATGACTAGAGCTGTCAAATGGGCCGGCCCGACCCAGCTCGGCCCGCGGGGCTTAGAACTATTGATGGGCCAGACTAGCCCGGCCCAATTTTAGTTGGGCCATGATTTCGTGAGCCCGGCCCAGCCTTGCAAAAGTCCGGTCCGGTCCAATGGGCTTGTGGCCCGCTTCAATCCAATTTATATTTATTTTTTTCACTTTATTTGTTCTTTTTTAAATGAATTTCATATATTAATTCTTCATCATTATTAATTTTATTGAGATATAACTATATGCAAATGTAAATCACTAAAGTTTTAGGTAAATATAATCATTTTTATTGAACTTACACGTTAAACTATGTTTTTTATAATAATTTTTTAATTAAATTATAATTTTTTTACAAAAATGATAAAAAAAAAGTTGGATAATGGGTCGGCCCGAAGGGCTAGCCCAGCCCAATTCTCAGAAGGGCCAAATGGGCTTGGGCCAAAAAAGCCCGATTGTTTTTGGGCTATCTATTTTGAAGCCTGCCCAAATCCATGGGCTAATGAGTCGGTCCGGCAGCTCGGCTCATTTTGACAGCTCTACATATGACACACTACATATATACAAACATATAAATTACTCGATGAAACACACACACACACATATATAATAGAACACCAATTAACATAGAAATTCAAAGTTCAAACTTCATAACAAACTTGTTAATAAAAAAAACCCATAGTAAAACAAAAAAAATAGCAAAGTATATAGATAAGGTGGAGAGAAAACACCGACGAAGAAGGAGAGACTCTTACAATGTCGTCACTCGCCATCGGTGTAGAATGAAAAGACTAGGACTAAGATATTGACGTTTCTAATTCTAAAAATGACAAGTTAATGAACAAAATTTTCATTTATTTATTGGATTTTTGGCCCTTTTGAATTTTTGGCAAGAAAAAATGTTTTTTAGCAAACATATAGACTCGCGAGTCTACTCGAGTCTATCGGAATCTATCAAAAATTGATTCTATGCGCGAGTCTACTTGTTTTGTTTCCTTAACTCGTAAACTCGTACGAGTTTGTGAGTCTACTCACAAGTTTGACAACCATATAAAAAATGATTGAAATTTTATTTTAAAATATACTCTTTGTGAAGGAAATGTTTGTGTTGATATCCTTTGTTTATTTATTTTTTTGTTATAAAAGTGCTGAGGATCGAACTAATGACCTCTAACATACAGTACTACTCAAACCCTTCATCACTATTTAGACTCTTTGATTATAGGTACTAATGAGTTTTCTCTTAATTTATTACAAGAAAGGATTACATAAAACATGTCTTTTACTCCCTCCGTACCAAAATATATGTCGTTTTGACCATATTACGCAAATTAAGAAATGTAATTATTGTTGCATGGAAAAAATAAATTATGAGTTAGTTTACAAAATTATCCTTCATTAATGATAGGTGAAAGATAAAATATAGAATTGAAAGAAGAAAAAGAAATAATTAGTTAAAAGTATAAAAGAAAAAAGAGCATTAAATGATTCTTTGGTAATGCAAAACAACATATGTTGTGGTACACTTTTTTTTCTCAAAACGACATATATTTTGGTACGAAAGGAGTATGAATTAGTATTTAGTAAGAGCATTAGTTAAGAGCTACATAAGTTTTTTTGACAATTAAGAGTTACATAATTATATCTTGAAAATACAAGTTTTTACATTTATAGTTTCTTAATTATTGTGTTTAGGACACTCATTAATATTCTATTTTCTTTGTTTATGGTCATGTTATTTGTACTAATATAAGTTATCCGTGCAAAGCACGTGTTAAGTTTTACTTCTAAAAATATAAATTGTTTTTTATTATGGTATAAGTTTTTTAATTTTTTTTATTAATAATTAAATTTAAATGTACATGTTTTTATAATAATATATTTGAAGGTATATTTGTTAACTTATTTTTAAAGTTATATATAACATTTTGGAAAAAGAAATTGGTGCCCAACTTACATTGTTGGATACCGTACTCCATAAAAAAAAATTAGGAGTTTGAATATCTACCACTTGTCACACATATTAATTATTTACGTTTTATTTTTTTTTAGTGATTTTATTAATAATATAAAAATCATAATATTTTGACCTTCAAATTTACCCAGTTTTACATTTTCTAGCCCCGTTGTCTTTTTTAAAATAAAAATCATTTATGCAATACTTTAAATAAACTACGCTTATAATTTTTTGAATATGTTTATACCAGGTGTGTTTTTAAATTGTATCTTGAATGTGTGTGTATCTCATGTGTTTTCCTATAAATTTTTTAAGAAAAAAATAATTATATTGATTAGTATCTTGAATATGTGTGTATCTCGTGTGTTTTCTTATAAAAAATTTAAGAAAAAAAATAATTATATTAAATCATATCTTGAATGTATGTGTATCCAGTAGGATTTTCCACAGAGATTTTGCAACGATAATTCAATTACATAATTTTACCTCCCTAAGTTTCACAATTGCTCATTTTTAGTCACCTAAATTGCAATTGTTCGATTTTGGCCCTCAAGTTTACCCCGTTTTGCATTTTCTAGCCCAGTTGACTTTTTTTAAATAAAATTTACTTAGGTGGTATTTTAAATAAAATGTGCTTTTAAATGTGTTTGTATTCCATGTGTTTTCTTATAATTTTTTGAATGTGTGTGTACCTAGTATGTTTCGAAATGATATCTTGAATGTGTGTGTATCCCGTGTCTTTTCTTATAAAAATTTAAAGAAAAAAATAACTATATTGATTACTATCTTTAATATGTGTGCTTCCCGTGTGATTTTCCATAGAAATTTTGCATGGATAATTCAATTATTTAATTTTCACTCCCTAATTTTCACAATTGCTCGTTTTTAGTCACCTAAATTTCATTTGTTTGATTTTGGCTCTCAAGTTTACCCCGTTTTGCATTTTCTAGTCTCATTGTCTTTTTTAAAATAAAAATTACTTATGTGATATTTTAAATAAAATATGATTTTAAATGTGATTGTACTCTGTGTGTTTTCTTATAAACTTTTGAATGTGTATGTACCTCATGTGTTTCTCAATGGTATATGGAATGTGTGTATCCCGTGTGTTTTCTTCTAACCTTTTTAAGAATTTTTTTTTATATTGAATGGTATCTTGAATGTGTGTGTATTCAGCGTGAATTTTCACAAAGATTTTGCATCGATAATTCAATTATTTGATTTTAACTCCATAAGTTTCACGATTGTTCGATTTAAGTCATCTAAATTTCAATTGTTTGATTTTGACCCTCAAATTTATCCCGTTTTGCATTTCATAGACCCGTTGTCTTTTTTAAAATAAAAATTACTTATGTGATATTTAAATAAAATATGATTTTAAATGTGATTGTACTCTGTGTGTTTTCTTATAAACTTTTGAATGTGTATGTACCCCATGTGTTTCTCAATGATATATGGAATGTGTGTATCCCGTGTGTTTTCTTCTAACCTTTTTAAGAAATTTTTTTTATATTGAATGGTATCTTGAATGTGTGTGTATCCAGTGTGAATTTTCACAAAGATTTTGCATCGATAATTCAATTATTTGATTTTAACTCCATAAGTTTCACAATTGTTCGATTTAAGTCACCTAAATTTCAATTGTTCGGTTTTGACTCTCAAATTTACCCCGTTTTGCATTTTCTAGACCCGTTGTCTTTTGTAAAATAAAAATTACTTATGTGATATTTAAATAAAATATGATTTTAAATGTGATTATACTCCGTGTGTTTTCTTATAAACTTTTGAATGTGTATGTATCCTATCTGTTTCTCAATGGTATCTTGAATGTGTTTATCCCGTGTGTTTTCTTCTAACTTTTATATGCAAAAAATTATATTGAATGATATCTTAAATGTGTGTGTATCCGGTCAATTTTCCACAAAGATTTTGTATCGATAATTCAATTATTTGATTTTATCTCCGTAAGTTTCACAATTGTTTGATTTAAGTCACCTAAATTTCAATTGTTCGATTTTTACCCTCAAATTTATCCCGTTTTGCATTTCCTAGCCCTGTTGTCTTTTTTAAATAAAATTGACTTATGTGATATTTTAATTAAAATGTGCTTTCAAATATGTTTGTACCCCGTGTGCTTTTAGGGTCCGTTTGGATTGATGGTATAGAGCGGAGCGGAATGAAATGAAATGGAACGAAACGGAATGGAATACATATTCCATTCCATTGTTTGGATATTTCTCGATGGAGCGGAATAAATTTCTCACTCTATTATTTGGATAGTGAACGGAATGAAATGTGTTATAACTTTTTTATTCCAATTATACCCTTTATTTTTATTTTTATTTTAATCAATTATACCCTTTATTTTTAAAATCTTAATATGATGCATTTTATATTTAATTCAACCAATAAATTTCACATATATCATTATTAATTAATTTTCCAACCATAATAAGACTTTTAATTGAACACAAACTACCAAATTAAATTATAGAGAAAATGGTGGTAAAAACTAACAAAATTATAATTACAAACTTTTATGGTAAAAACATTTTCCCTACATGAGATCGTTTGAAACAAATACATTTTACCTTGTTGAATCAAGTATAAACAGTTGCAAGAGAAAAGAAACACAATAGTGAAGAGTTGTCGAAGAAAAAAACAAAGCAAGCAAGAAGAAGAAGAAAACCGTGAAAATATAATAGATATTTTTTTTTGAAAGGAGAAAATATAATAGATAGGAATGTTTAGTAAAAAAAAAAGTAGATAAGAATGAGAAAAGTCTTATAAAATATAAAATTGAGGGTAAAATTGTAAAACTATAATTATTGTGTATCATTTCATTCTTATCACCCCAAATTGGCAGAATGGAATTGAGTGGTATTGAATGGAATGAGTTCCATCCCACTCCATTCCATTCCGTTCATATTTTATAAAACCAAACAACGGAATAGAGCTTCATCCCACCCCATTTTATCACATTCCATTAATCCAAACAGACCTTTAAACATTGCACGAAAATAATAATTTATACAACAATTTATTTATTTTTTTATTGCTAAAATAAATTTTCTTTTCTAAAATGGCTTACCTTGAGCCAAAAAAGAAATATAGATTACAAATAAAATAGAAAAAAATAAATGCTTAATAACTAGAAGAAAAGTATTAAAATATTTCCTAAAATATTTGCCACCGCCATATCTCACTTCATTGCAAGCATATAAATTTTCTCATCAGTTATCATAGTATTTTATTTTTTTGAAGAAGCTAAACTAACCCACCTAAATTGTCATTGGAAACAATCAAACCTGAGACCTTGAGGAGGAACACACTTCAGTTATCATAGTTATGTGCTTCTTTATAAGTTGATAAGCATATATAAGAGTTTTAGATTGCACGAGAGGTGGCACCTGTTTTGTAGGTCATAGGCTTCATAAGCATGCGATGAAATCATCAACAATAGTGGTCTTGTGGACGTATAGAGGGCGAGAAGTTACATTTGAGAGACTAAATTCATTTGAAACCAAGAAAGATGATGAATTAAAGAAAATAAGTAGTGTCACACAATTCGTGAAATACTATGAAGCTCTCCTTCACGATATTAAACATTTTTCTATATTATATAGATTACAATTTTAGCATTCATTAATTGAAAATTTTCATTGTTGTTAATTGTTGATCAATTACTCTTTCTTTGCCTTATTCATTATCCAAGTTGATAACATCCTTGTTCCAATTTACCTATGAAAGATACTTTGAAATGAAACCGGAAAGAGTCTACACCTCTAGGCTTTTTTATTTTGAAACCACATTCATCAAGTTGTTCATTTGGCCAAAAAAAATTTTCTCTGTTATATACAAAAAATTTAAGTTATAATAAATATAAATTTAATGGTATTTTTAAATATCTTAAATTAATTAAATATCTTAAATTTAATTAAATATATCTTAAAAAATTATACTCCTTTTTCGTTGTTTTTAATTGTCATAATTGACCACTACACATATGCCAATACATATTTTTAACGACTAATATCTTTAATTATGTATTTAAAAAAATATAAAAATATATATTTGAAAATATTCATCGAAACAAATTGAATAACATCTTATATTCTAATATTACATATTGATAAAAATATATGGTCAAAATAAATTATATGAATAATGCATACGTATCTCAAATGACAGTTATTTAGGAATGGAGGAAGTAATAGGTAAATGAACATTTTTGAAAGATATTTCCTTTTATATCATTTAAAAAAGTATACTGTAATAAATAAATAGGTTACCAAAACTATTAAGAAAATGTTTTTTTTTTTAATTTGTTACTCTGTACATATTGAATTAATTTAATGAAAATATGTAAAAAAATTATCATAATATTTATAAACAATGAAATAAAATAGTTGGCGAGTGATATTTTTGATTCATAAAAATATTGATTTTTGTAAGATTAAATGTATTAATTTAAGTTTTTGTCAAAAAAAAAAGTGTATTAATTTAACTATTCTACTTTCAAAGGTCTCATGTTCAAACCCATTTACACAAAACTTATGTGCATTTTTTTAGATACTTTTTGTATGGTTCTTAACATAACAAACTATGATTTCTTCAAATTTATGATTTTTTAAAGTTTGTTATAACTACAAAAAAAAATCATATTAAAAACCATACAGAAAATACCTAATAAAATCCACATAAAATTTTTCCTTTTAAAATATCTAGAGTATATTAATAAATATTTTTTTTGGGTGGGTCATAGTCCTATCATACCACCCCTAGCTCTGCCACTGCATAGAGTGGACAGCATGAAAATTAAAATAATATTAGAAGAAATGGAAAAACTGATCATGAAAAATTATTTAAATTGCAACATGGTAATATATCAAAAATAAATAAAAATTGTAACATGGCTAATATTTGCATAGATGCTTCAAATCTTCATATTTGAGTGACTATCCTCCATATAAGCTGCTGCATAAACTCTTCAATACAATAATCCTATTTGCTCCAACAATTATATCACAATCATGAGTCCAGTATATAGTATATAAAATCAATGCTATACTTAACTCATATAATAATTTGCATTTCTAACCTTGTCTGATTTCAAAGGCAGGAGGAGGCAGTTCTTAGGATTTTCTGAACGAAGGTGACGGCGATGCAGGAGGCTTCAAGTCCTCATACCTGAAAAGTTCATTTGCATAAGATCATAATGTAACTACGATATAAATAAATCTAGACCGTCCAATTTCAATCAAACAACTTCCAGTGCACTGGTTTATCAACTTACATTGCGTACGGTGAAAGTGGTCTTGACTTTGGTTCATAGAGCTGTTGTCCATCATCCTTTGGTTTATCTTCCGCCGAAAGTTGAGCTGGTCCATTACTTGATTCTGAATCAATCTTCGGCACCTCATCCACAGACGATGTGGATAGTGATGTAATTGGTGCATTAGGAGATGGTGAAGTAGGAGGCTTGAAATCAGCATATCTATACACAATAAGGAAAAAAAAAAAAACAAAAAGTTATAATACCACAAACAAAAGTGCTAAAGTTGTTAATAATAAAGGTTGAAAATTTTGATCTTACACATTATATGGAGAATTACTAGAATTTGAATCTTGAGAAGGAATCGTTTCTGCAATGTTGTCCTCTGTAGACGGTAGCACAGATTCCACTACCGTCGAAGCAGTCAGAGGTTTGTCATTGGAACTACTTTGTCTTGGGGTAGGGGAAGTGGGAGGTTTCAAGTCTTCATAGCTGTCAAAGAAAAGAGTTTTCGATAAGAAAGACGATAATGTGTACTATCAGTAAAATATGATATCAGTTATCACCAGAAAATTCAAGATCGGCTTACGCTGCATAAGGAGAAAGAAACTCCTTCGGTTTTGAAGATATTGTCTGAGAAATTCCATCTATTGCTGGAATGGTACTTGGAGTATCTGAAGAACTAGGCGCTGGTACCGCAGCAGTGATTGTTATCTGTTTCTTGTCACTAGGCTTAGATGGAGAAGGAGATGATGGTGGTTTTAAATCTTCATAACTGAAAATGTATACGCCAAATGAGTAATTTTGACTACATAGTCCACATTAAAGAATTTACTGTCAACAAATATTGACGATCTGGCTTACGCAGTATAAGGAGAAAGCGGTTGATTAGCCACTGGTTTCGATTGTTCTGTTTCTTTCTGAGGAACAATGATAGGTACTTCGGCCACAACATCGGCTGAGGGACTTGGATCACTGACAGATGTAGTATCTGGTTTCTGTATCATCCAAATAAAACAATTAATCAGTTAACTAGTCTTGTTGTTGTACTAACAAAGTTTTGATTAAGTTCTAAATATACATCAAAAAATGCATTTTATGATAAGTACTTACCTTAGGTGGATAAATGTAAGGGCGCTGAGAAGGTATCTTTGCAAGAAGTTTTTCACCAGGAGTCAGTGGCGCAGTTGTCTCGGCAATGACCTCCACTATTTTACAGTACGAAAGATCGCGATTCTTGGCCATAACTGCCATGAGTTCAGCAACCTGCATTATGAGAGTTATCAACTTCCATAAATCTATATATCTTAAATAGATAGCCACATACATGAACAGATTTTACACGACAATAAGTACCTGAAGATTTGACACCTGACCCCCAAATAAAGTATCTTCAGTTGATAGGGTTACATTATGAGTTTCCTTGTAAGCATCGGTAGGCCGCTCCATGCCACCAGGTCTCACTATCTGAAAAAGAGTGACATAACAATAACATTATAATAAAATAATTAGGACACTGCGCTTCGGCAAAATTAGTATCACAATGACTCACTGTGTATGGAAGTCCACTTGCTAGCAATGCTTCTTCTGCCTTCCTTTTCCAACACAATACTCCCCAAAATAAACTATAGAAATAGAACTAAAAAATTGGTTAAACTTCTTTATGATGTAAACATGATATCAATACATGAGAAAGCTTCATACTCACTTGAGAATAGCTGCAGGAAAACCAAATTTGTTTGTTCCCAATGAAGTAACTAATATGAAGTGATTTACTTTGGCAACAGTTGCTGCATCATGACAGAACGAACAGAAAATATTGTTTTCAACATTTCGGCGTAAAAAAAGATTATTGAAATTAATATATAACTATTATGAAAGGTTCTATTACCAGCTTCAACTAGGTTTTTTGTGGCTTGGTAATCTATTCGATAAGGTCCAGTAACGTCGAAAATTTCCTTCTCACTAGCACCAATGGTACATATCACAGTTGATGCATTCCCTAATGCTGATCCAATTTGATTTGGCTTCTCCAAATCACATTCCACAATTTCAAGCTTCTCTACAGCTGGGCTAAAAACCAAAAACATTCTGTTATCCAACACAGCAGCATTTTGTGAATGAGAATAACTTTCTTTCCTTAATTACCTTCACTCCCTCCACTTGTAACATCAAGCTTCAATTGTTT
Source organism: Trifolium dubium (assembly GCA_951804385.1). Taxonomy (NCBI): domain Eukaryota; kingdom Viridiplantae; phylum Streptophyta; class Magnoliopsida; order Fabales; family Fabaceae; genus Trifolium; species Trifolium dubium. The sequence continues at coordinate 23,140,386 of OX638075.1, read as the reverse complement.
CACACTCTGCACATTATATATCGATATCTTAAATGTATATCCAGTTATCCCTTTTAAGAAGCTATTTTTTAGTCATGTTACTTAGGCCTGTTTGGATCGACTTCTTTGAGCTAATATACTAACAGAAGTACTTGTGAGACTATTCCAAAGAACTTATGGAAACACCTTACTCTTTTTAATTTATTTCCATAAACTCTCTAGGATAACTTATGAAAACAACTTATATCTTGTATGAAAACAAGTTGACTTTATTATACTTTTTAGGGCTTAATAGGTGTTTACCCCCCTCCAATATGCCAATGTGAGCGAGTTTCGGTTTACCCCTATGTTAGGGGTTTGGTTGGGTCTAACTCAACCCTAAGAAACCAGCTTGTAACGTGAGGATTGCCTCTACTTATAAATATATGTTCAGACCATCTCACATTCGCTGTGGGACTTCTTAACACCCTGTAATATATATTACCAACTGTAATGTGAAGATTCCATCATGTAGGTGCCCGTGCCCCTATCAATGGACTTTTCCTTGATGTGGCAGACAAAAATTCCACTGTCACGTCAGCAAAAAGTCCACTGAGGGGATAAACGATAGAATCTTTAGGTAATTAAAAAAAATTACACGGGTAAACTGAAACTCTCTCACATTACAGAGGTATACACCTATTAACCCTATTTTTTTATTATATAAACAACTTATACATAAGCACTTATTATGCTATAACAAGTTATAAGTGCTTAATTAAATAAAATATTTATCCAAAGAGGACCTAGTTAAAGACCCTAACAAAAATAACACTTCTATTACCTGAACCAATGCACTAGCTCTCTGAGCATTCCTCACTCCAGCTCTGACTTTAAAACCAAGCTTTATAAGCTCCCTGTATGAAACTATCACAACTCAGCACTTTGCAAACAAAAGTTACAGTCTCAAAAAGATGAATTAATTAACAAATTGACCTGACAGTTCTTGAACCAACTTTTCCAGTAGCACCAGCAACAAAAACTACATTATCATCCTTGGAATCTGTTTTCTCAGGAATCCCCTCAGCAGTACTAGATTTTGTTGAACCTTAAATGAAAATACATGTTTAACATTCATTCATACAGTCAAAACCACGCACACAAACACCAGAAACATAATTTGGAACATGAGAACTCGTCCCGAACCGGATTAATCAGTCCAGTGGACCAGATACTAGTAGTAATGAAAACAAAAATAATAATAATTTGGAGCATGAGTATTAGACAACCTGAAGCTTGAGCTCTTATGCTATTGCTACGGATTATGTTCTTGCATGGCATTGTGGTTAAAGGGTACCTCATGAAATGTGAGTGTTTGAAAGGTTTATATGGTGCAGCAGCATCTCTACGTGTGAGAGAGGAGGGAATGGTAGTTGATGAGGTAAAAGAGAAAGCATCCATTGGAATGGTTTGATTGAAGGATGGATGATTTGGTGAGAAAGTATAATATGAAGTGTTGAATAGTTTTGATTAATATTATTATTATTATTATTATTATTATTATTATTATTATCCATTAGAATCTTCTATCATTGGCAGCGGTGCCATATTCTGTTATGTGTGGATATCATATAATGGCCCTACTATACTCCACACCACTGATCATTCCTCAACACTTGTGGTTTATGTAAGATTGGTCACCATTTCATTCAATCATGTATAACAAAAAGAAAAATGTTAACCAACTAATGTCTCTACAATATTTATGCACCATCCATAAACCAAAACAAATTACTCGCGCGCGGAATTTATGGGGTGTGCTAGAAATTTTGGGATGCACTTAGCAATCTGATTGGGGGTGCACTAGAAATTTGGGGGTACACTAAACAATATAGGATATTTATGCACAGTGCATAAATATGACTTATGTACCATAATTTGTGGCAATCGCGTGCCCCCACTCGCAAAAATTACTCACGCGCGCCCCCCAATGCATCGCTATCCTCACCCCCCTTTTTGCTGATGCATGTTTTAGTTTTATGTTTGGTCTACTGGGCCGTCAGGCCCATTTGGGGGGGGGGGCGCAGAAATAAATGAGGGGCACGCGTGAGTAATTTTTAGGTTTATGGATGGTGCATAAAGATCATATATATGGACAATAACTTGTTAAAGAAGAAAATATAGTAAAGTAATATTGAGTATTTATTTTATTTATATATTCATTCAAATAAATATTTAATAAAAAATAGTCCAATGAGATCAAACTCAGATCTAACCAATTAAACCTTGAATGAGTAAGTTCATAATGGCCGGCCCATAACATGACACAATTTGTTTAAGAGTATTGATCATTTGATCTTGTGGAAGACAAAGGCTAGAGCCTAGTATTACATTTTAGAAGAATACAAGAATTAATCTCATATGGTTTGACTAAATTTGAACAAACACTTTCCAAAAGACTACAAATCCATAAAACAAAAAACCACTACATTATTAACTACTGAGTAAAACCAGCAATAGTAGCATGAGGCTCAAGAGCCTTAGCAGCAGCAGAAGGTTCAACATCAGGTCTAGGCTCAACTGCCTTACCACCTAGAAGCTCTTGAGGCAAATCCTTAATAATACCCTTCAAATAAAATGTATAAAAAATATTAAAAGGAAAAACAATTTGATGTAACTTTACTTGTCCTCTAACACCTTCAAATATTCCAGATTCCAGAACAACCAGTCACAGCTAAAAGAGTGTCCTCAAAATATGTCAAGTAAGGTCCTTGCACAGCTATGTGACCATAGTTCCCTACGAAAAATAATTTAGTAAAACTCACAAATTAAGAAGGTGTTAGAGGACCTTCTTAATTTAGTAAAACTCAAACAAAAAATAATTTAGTAAAACTCACAAATTAGACACGTTAACTACACTCCCAACGTTTTTTAATATGTGAATTAGTCGAATAGACTTATAATAAGGTACGGAACGGAGTGCAACGCAAATATTGATTTACCCCAACAAAAATTTCTTCGTTACATAAAAAGGAGTTCAAACCTTACTCCCATGACTTTTCTCAACCGACCACAAAATGTTTGAAGTAAGTACTCCACAATATGTCAAAATGGCAAACTTGACTCCCACGACTTTTCATGCCATCGATAGGAGTTTACAAAATGCATGGATGATCATGTTGATAATGGATTATTGTTCTATGATGACAACTAATACACAAAAGGCGGCAATTGGAAGAATTTATTTAATTTAACATTGTTCTCATTGATAAATTTTACAAGTCGAACTGTAACAGATTCTGTAATTTCAAGTTCATCCTGATATTTATACATTTAATAATGTATGTATGCAGACCTACTTTCACACGAGTTGTAATGCTTCTTCCCTTTTCAAGTCAAATACCTTGATAAGCGCATCTTCCACGACCTGTGAAATCCAACAGTGCAAAATCTTAAGCAAACTTGAATTGGATATATCAGCAAAAATTTAAACAAAGGAATGGTATTCGAAACTTAAAGGCTATTTGCACAAACTACATCCTGTGAAAGTAACTATCTGAATCACAATAGCATGTTAGTTTATAATGAAAGCTGGTTCGGGCAGAATTATACTGAAGAAATTTACAAAAAAGGAATAAGAATGGAAGGTCACAAGTTTTTATTACTTCACATGCAAGGCAAAAGAAAATTTACCTTGTCTGGTGTGGAAGCACCAGATGTTACACCAATTCTTAATGGACCCTTTGGTAGAAAGTTTTCTTTCTCCACGAGTTCACCATGCTGAAAGATGAAAACACAACATAAAATTAACAGTGAAAAAGTGTTAACAGTATCTGAGGTATAAATCTCTTTTATCGATTCATACATTCAACTTGTATGCTATTTTGTTTCCTGGACCAATTCTTTGCTCACTGTCAATCCAGTAAGAAGAAATTCCGCGTTCCTCAGCTATCTCTTGAAGGTGTGATGTATTGCTCGAGTTCCAGCCACCAACCACTAACATGAGATCCATATCTTTCTCTACCAGCTTGTAAATAGCATCTTGTCGCTCCTAAAATAAAATTCAAAACAACTGTTTGATTAGAATGAAGGCATATAGAATGGTCATCGACCAAAATATATATATAATGCTGACAAGTGATAACAGGGCTAACTTAAGAACTGGCTTAACAAGAGCTGCAATTACATTTAATCTAAATCCAATATAAGCAATAACATCAAGGACTGGAAAAATTAAAATACCTGAGTAGCATCACAAATTGTGTTGAAACTTATAAAGTGCTCATTAACGTTTTCCACGCCATATTTGCGCATCATTGTCCTCTCCACTAGTTTTCCTGTGAGCCAATCAGAAAAATACATATCAGAAATGAATTAATTAAAATATATGCATAGAGCACAAAAGAATCCCTTTGCCCCTAACTCCAAAAAGAAAAAAGCTAACCAATCTCTTCAGTCTCTCCCTTGAGCATTGTTGTCTGATTTGCAATGCCAAGTTTTATCAGGTCACTGTCTGGATCAAAGCCCTTAGAAAGTGCAAATTTAAATTTCTGTACAAGAAAAATAAAATAATTATGACATTGAAGGGTTTTCAAAGCAAGATTGATTACAGGACAGAAGTCATACCTCGAAAAATGCCTCTCTGGTTGAGCTGGATCCATTAAATTCACCACCAAGAATATAATCACAAACATATTCAGCCTGGACAAGTTTTTCAGTTATGCAAAAATTACAAAAAAATAATTAAAGTTAAGGCATTCACTGAACATAAAATTGACTACTAGCAGCGACTTAGGACAAACCTCTGCCATATTTTTCACAATTATGTACTTTCCAGCAAAAGATGCAGTTGCTACAGTTTCCTCATGTGCGTATTTACCATGAATTATCGAGGTATAATCTCCTTTTTTGTGTTTTTCGACAACATTCCATACCTTAAAACAAGCAATAGAAGAAATAATCTGAGTATCTATTTTGCATATCAATATATGAACTGAATAGCAAACCAGCAAAACAGAAAGCCATGGAAGAAATAATCTCAGTAGCAATTTTTGCATATGAATACATGAACTGAAGAATAGATGCGAACCAGCAAAACAGAAAGCCATCCTTACATATAAATACCTTTGAAACCCATGGACAAGTTGTATCAACAATTTGAACATTTTTCTCACTCAAAGTCAACATCTCATCGACTGCAGCTCCAAAAGCAGGCAATATCACTACATCACCCTTGTTGACAACCTCAAATTGTTTCTTTCCTTCTCCAATAGGAATATTCTCAACTTTCATGTCCTCTAGCCGCTGCATCAATAATTTATCAAAGGTCAACCATCAACACAATTAATCAAGTTCATAATATGAATCTATTTTTTTACCAACTTCATCAACTATTTGATATAACTTATTAATTAAGACTTTAATTTTGACACACCGTTTGTGTTACAAAAATTAGTGTGAGCAAATCACAACCAATTACCTATGTGACTATAAAAGTACTTATGATTAAAAAGATGGCATGCGCTGCATCAATCATTTAGCAGTCTCAACAATAAACAATTAATCTTGTAAAAAGATGCATGCACAAGGCATTGATCAAGTTCAGAATATGCATATATTTTTACCAACTTCATCAACTGTTTGATATAAGTTACCAGTTGAAAAAATTGAGAGATCGTTGAAGGTGACAGGAAATGTATATATACCTTATTAACAGTTGGGTTGTGGATGATTTCATTGGTAATCCAAATTTTGTCATCAGGAAACTGTTTTCTGGCCTCATAAGCAATTTGGACAGCCCTCTCAACCCCCCAACAAAACCCAAAGGCTTCCGCTAGCATCACAGTAACATTACCCCATGTATACTCATACCCATTTTCCTTCAAAGTCTTAATAATATCACCTGAAATTACAGAAAAAGGTACAAACAAAATCACTTCTCACTACAAACACAAAAGGTGAACAAAGTCCCAGAAAAAACCATTATCAGAAGCATATCTAAAGAAGCTTGACACTACCAAACGTTAGTTGGTCCAATGGTGATTGGCGCTGGACTTGGTAGGGAGGACCACAGTTCGATCCCCACAACTGCGTTTGGGAGGGGGCTAGAACTACTTGATGCCATAACTGACCCCCAAATCAGATTAAACTGATGGTTAAAACAAAAATAAAGTTTGACACTGCGGGTTTGTTTGATCTGCAAAATACAAATACTGGACATAACAATACAGGACAGAACAATGAACAAATGGAATTCAGTATACCAACTTCATCATCTTTTATCAAAATGATTCCTTACGAGTTTTACTCTCCTTCAACCTTTCAAATCTCTTTTCACTCATTTTCCCCAAATCCTCTTATTTCCAATATAGTATCAGAGTGATACCGTTCTTCTTCAACCATCATACTGGCCTTGCCAGAGACAACTTCCCCAAATGTTTTTACAGTGATTTTTGATCCACCATATCATTCATCATGACTTACTCCATTGTTTGTCATCTACGGAAGATATAAAAAATGGAAAATAAGTTTTTGCTACTGCCACCACTTCATAAACCACCGCAACAACCTTCAATCTATTCTACAATTGCTTCAACCAACGGTCAAAACACCTTTCATTTCGGTAGTTTTCACTATCAAGTCTTTAAATAGCATAACCAATTACCAACAAACTAAATCCCTAATCTATAACTTCCTATATCTCTAAAACTAACTTTGAGCTCAATTTCCACAAAATAGACCAAAATCATCTCCAAAAATCAATTAAACAACAACAATTTCTCATCCCATGCACCAGACAAACTCTATGAAGCACAAACAGAAACACTAACTTTCAACACAAGTAATAATAATTCAACAAAATTGAATGCAACCCAGTTAGCGAAATCATTTTGACTTGGAAAGAAAAAGGGAAGAAAGAAAGAGAAAATAAACAACAACACATACTAGTATACTCGCGATTCATGAGTTTGAGGGTTTCTTCTTTGTGACCAAAGCCTTTGCGGTTATAATTGTCACTTCTAGTGAGGTTTTTCCTGAACACTTTAGGGTCGAAATCGGAGTCAGCGGAGCAACGAACGGAGAAGAGTTTCCGGTACCGGAGTTTGTTGTCCGGTGAAGGAACGTCGATGCGAGCGGAGGGGAAACGGTAAAGATGCGAACAGAAAGCCATTGAAGATACTGTCAAGACAAAGACAAAATGGAGTTTGTTGTGTTCAGCTGGCTGATGATGATTTCTTATGTCCGCTAAATCATGTTCTGTTTCTTTTATTAATTAATTAATCATTTTACTTCATTCAATAGAATATAGTAGAATTTTTGTTTTTTTTTCGAGACCGGGGTATCACCGCCGAACGCGATGATTATTTTCTCGTTAGATTGGAGTCACCTCGAAGGGTAAGATACCGGTCCAAGGATTTAAAGCTGCTCTATATCCAAGATGAGGATCGAACCATCGACCCTTAGTTAAGGGAGGATGAGCCCCATGCCGCTCAACCACATCCCTTGGGTTGGTAGAATTTTTGTTTCAGTTGTAATAAATAAATATAATTTGATAAATTATTTTCTATAGTAATATTAATAACTAACTTTATTTTTTAAATGGAGTGTTTCTACATTTATGTTTTTTTTTGTTGTCTGTTTCTCTGTTTAAGTTTTACCGCCACTTTACTCCAAACAAAAAGTTGTAAACTAGCGTACCATTACAAAGATGAATCCGCATATTCGGAAATATATATCTAGGTTATTTTATTTTTAGTATATTATTTGTAAGTATCAATAAGCTATTTCAAATTATTAACTTGAATGATGTAAATTTGTAAATTTATTTGCAGATTCATTATTTACGTTTTTAACGATTTGAATTAGTACTACATTTGATGTGATGTACTCTCCTATCTCCGTACTAAAACATAAGTCATTTTGATTATATTACATAAATTAAGAATGTAATTATTGTTGTATGGGAAAAAAGAATTATGAGTTACTAGTTTACAAAATTGTTCTTCATTAATGGTATGAAAAAGATAAAATAAATTGAAGAAGTAAAAGAAGAACGGATAATAAATAGTTAAGGGTATAATAAAAAAAATAACATTAAATGTTTCATTTGGTATCGTAAAGTGATTTATATTTTGGTACATTTTTTTCTTCTTGAAATGACTTATATTTTGATATGGAGGGGTATTTATTTTTATTTTTTTGACAAATTTTATAAAGAAGTGTTACATAAGAACTTTTCAGAGGTCACATATCCTAATGCATTAGTGTTGATATAATCACGCATATGTACTCTATTTATTTAAATGAATAAACATCCTTTTATTTTTATATAAAAAAACAAACTAGCACACCATTACAAAGATGAATCCTGCTAGATAAGATACTAAGTACTAAGGCCTTATGAATTTAATATAAAATACATAATTTTCAATAGAAATTTATTATTTTGAATATTTTAAAATGTACAAATTTGCACATGATAAAAAAAAAACCCTTATATTGAAATGTTTTATAATTTGTTTTTCAATTGTTATATTACAATTGAGAAAAATAGAGAGAATTTATTTTACATAATTACTCTCTTTTTCTTTTATTATTGTACTCTAACAAAGTTTACAATTATGAAAGAATAATGGTAATATTATTTTGATAAATTTGGCCATATTATTGGCAAAAAAAAAACAGTGAGAAACCAGACAAGTAAAAAGACAAAAAATGCAATGATTTTATGGATAAGTATTATGGATGTATCAAATAGTAGAAATACTATTCACTTCCTTAAATGAGGGAAAAAATAATACTACAAGACATAAGAGCTTTGGTATCTTGCTCTATTATATAAATTAAAAAATAAAATCTATGTACTATACTTGAAATATACTCTTAGTATGTAAACAATGTTGTATAAAATGATCTGCAAAATTTTTGTTGATTGACTATATCATTGCTACTATATAATCCATATAAGAAGCTATTATCCAATTGAAGAGTGTATATCTCCCACCTTAATTGATGCCTCCAAAGCTATATGCTCTAGCTAACCATGCTATCAGTTTTTTTAGATAGAGGTGACGATTCAACTATTTCCGGGATTTTGTCAAGCAAGAGGTTCATCTCCTCCGGGAACTCTAACTTTGCTCGGTTAGTCTTCCCTCCAATAACGACTGTCGTCCCGTCTTGTAAGGCCCATATCTTTCAATTGACCAAAAAGTAAATTATCATTTTAATATATAATAGAACATGTTTAGGCGATTCATACGGCATTTGTCTGGAAAAATTTAAAAAAAAAGCAAACATTGGAGAACGAATGATACAAACAAATATGAAAATGTAGGGATTCACCTGTGAATGAGATAAATAGCTGATGCAAGTAGTAAGCATTAGAGCACCAAATCCGGCATATACAACTGGCACACCAGGGTCAGTCTGCATAAGCATTAAGCAATGAGTCGGTGACAAAGGTAAGAAACACAACTAAATAAGCTTAAATAAGCTCACACCTTCAAGTCTAAGCCACTACTCCCTATTGCATCAACAATGACAATTTCTGAGCCATCGATGTTGATTGGAAGCTTTGAATTTGGTCGTCTAACTCCTGCGAACTTCCCTTCTTTATCATAAAGGACAATTGACTGCAGGTCGCGAGCAAGCATAGATCTAGAATTCAACAAAAGTTAGTAAAATGAAAGAGACATATCAATATAAGTGATTATGAATAAGTTATTTCTTTATTCAAACCATTTTCATATAAACTATTAGCTGTTTTCATAAGCTATCATAGTAGATTTATCAAAATTAATTTAACATAGTTAATGGACATACCATAAGTTGTTTCCGTAAGTTCACACAAATATTTTATCAAGTGTTTAAACTAGTAGATAAGTCGTTATAAGCCAATATTTAAAGTGAATATTTAAAAACTTACATTCCCTTAACATCAGGAGAGTTAATATCTCCAACAGGTAAAAAAGTGCCATAAAGTTTCTTATCTCCATTGATCTTTAGAGGTGCCATAGCCAAGTTATAAGGTCCTTCATTGTCCTTGAGAATTTGCAAAGTTGAAATACTCCAATCTGTCTGGTATATGGTGATACCTTCATATCTTAAAGGATCATTTACACTAATTGTTTTCCTCATTACTTCTTTCCCATCCATGTTCAAGAGGGAAAGATCGGTGCGGAACTGTGAAACCTGTAACATAAATGAATAAAAAAGTACAAATTGTAAATCAATATAGAAAAACAAGAAGCCCATCATCATATTTGGAATACGATTCAACATTGATAGAAATCAAAATTGCAGAAAACTTTACATTTTGACGTATCCCTGTTGAAAATTCATGAACTTTAATTGCAATTATCATTACTCCAATTTCATAAGAGAGAAAAAAATAAACATTTACCTCTCCACTTTCATAATAATCCATTGAGAATCTGTTGACATGAATCTCTGTATTAAAAGCATCGGTTGGAATGGAAAGAAAGCCAGTAGGACCGAGAACATCTCCGACAACAAAATTCAGCCCTTGTGGCACAGTGACCGAACCTTTAAAGCTCCCTGCAGCACTTAAAGTTCCTCCACCCATTATCAACAGAAGTGCTATGTGAACTCCAACAGGGGCTAGCCGACCGGCAAGTCCACGAAAAGCATACAAAGTTGGTCCTTTCAAGAAGACCTATAATCCAAAATGACATTTTGTCACCATACGAAATGTATTCAAGTCTATTGTTGGCCAATAACTACAACCGCTTATAGCATAAGCTTTTATCATGTAAGTGCTTATGTATATATTATTTCTATAACAAAATATCTTGTTTGTATGTGGCAGAATCTGTCATCTCAGAGACCATATATAGTCGATTTTTTGTGCGAACACATGCATCTCAGAGACCATATATAGTCGATTTTTTGTTAACGCTATATTATCGACTATAAATTTTATATGTATCTTAGTGAGTATTTAACTATCTAAATCTCTTGTTTTGTTGCTATTTTAGCATATGAATGAATGAAGTTTGTTTTATTGTGTGTGTGTGTGTGTGTATATTATTTCTATAACAAAAGATAAAATAAAGTCAAAACTATTTTTATATAAGCTGTCTTTGAGATCTTATGGACACGTCATAAGCTTTTTTCATAAGTTCTTCCAAACAGTCTCACAAGTATTTATGTCAGTAGATTAACTCAAATAAATGAATCCAAACAGGTCTAAGATATGTTTTCCTTGGTAAATAGAAAATTATTTCCTAGGGAACCTATGATTCTTAAGGATGTAAAGAAGAAACAAATAGCTAATATGAGGCACGGCGTGGCGTTATAACCTCATATCCAGCTCCCATTAATATAGTACCAACATCGTGGATTGATGCTCTTGGCAATGATTCTGAAAACTCCTGCTTACGTATAACCTCGGCAGAGTGCATAAACGACCATCTGCGAAACAAATTAGGCCTTCAGTGATCAAGAAATTTGGCAAACCAAGAGTTATGAACACAGAAAATTGACAACCAAACCTTTTAGAAACCTTGATGAGTGGGAGCTGTGTTGTGTAAGTGCAGGCCATAAGCGATGCAGCAAGAAGAGCCAACATTCCAAGAAATATAGGGGCTGAATACATGTGATCAAAACCAAGGAAGAAAATCCATCTCCAAGTAAAAAATCCTAACACAGGATGATCTTCTGGGTAGTTCTGGAAATAATACTCAGGTTTCTCACCTTGATCAATAAAAGTGCCTGCCATAGAAACTTTTTGTTAGTGCATCTTTGGGTTCAGTTTTGGGAGAGCTCAAAATGATTCTGAGGACTTAAAATTGACTTTGATATGTTTGGTTGTTCTCGAATAGAATTAATTTTTCCTCTAAAATTGATTCTAACTTGAAGTTAAGATTTTTATTCTTTTTGCCTTCAAACTTGATTTCCTAGACTCAAATTTATTTTTCGGCTCACTTTCACGTGAAAATATCCAAATATAAATTATTTTACCATAAACTCACTTTTAACTAAAATGAATTTTCGCCACCTTAGAAGCAAACATATACTTATAATATGTCCTTTTAAAGCAAATTTGCAGACATGCAAAATATTGAAATAATCGAATGGAAAGTCAAAATAACATCTCTTCTGCCATACAATGTTAAAGTTCACCCTCAATTCACAAACTTGAGGAACTTTTGCATCAACTTCTATCTTCTAAA